>JAQGBT010006750.1:0-11965 GCA_034698585.1 Disparrhopalites patrizii | reverse complement strand
GAAAGTGTAAAAACAGAAAAAGAGAAAGTGTAATAACAGAAAAAAAGAAAGTAAAAACAGAGAAAATACAAAAACGAGAAAGTTTAAAAACAGATAAAGAGCAAGTAAAAACAGAAAATAAAAAAATAGAAGAAAACAATGTGAACAAAAAAAGAGTAAGTATAATAAAAATATCGAAAAACAAAAACAAAGTGCAATGAAAAAGGAACTCCCGATTTTCATAGCAGAGAACTGAGTATAAGAAAAAGGGTAAGAGGATATGATTGCGTAATGAAATTCCGAGAGAAAAACAAAGAATAATTTTCAACGATCAATCACTGCTTTCTCCAGCTCAGACCTTGTGGGTTAAAATAAATTTTGTATTCAACAGCTGCTCACTAAGCTCCATGGTTGAATTTTTATTTCTGTCCTTTTTTCTACTCCTCCCGCCCATGCAAATACCAGAAGCTTTCTCCTTGTTCTCCAACTTTAGTCAAGCCCCTTTTTTATCTCTTTGCATTCACTTCCAGACTTGTTTCTCGCCCTTTTCTCCTCAAAACAAGAGGAAAAGCGGGAAGTGAAGAGAATAGAAATTCTTACTTTCTCTTTCCGTTTCCACCGCCTGTTCCTCCCTTTCATCTCTCTCTCCAATGTGCGTTTGTCATGTATCTTTGTCTTGCTCTCTCCCGGCACCCTTTGATTCCCTACTTTTGTCTGGGAATTCAATGCTGCATAAGGCAGAGACTGAAGAAATTGAAAGAATGTACACACAATGCAGTGAGTGAGTGCTCGTTTATTTATCCTATTGGAAATATACTTTGCTTTTCAATTCACTTATGACACTCTTCCCATGCACTTTCTCTTGATGTATCTACACAAGTGAGAACTTTCTCCTTCGCCCTTCCCTTTCATCCTTCAAGTGTATTCCTGGGGGCGGGGCCATCTCACGCACTCCCTATTTCCTTCGTCCCAATGAATTTCTAAAATGTTACTTTGGCTTCTTTTGATGTAAGTATTCCCCCCGATTTTATTCGGGTTTCTCCATTTTCACTGCCACTGACTTCCACTTTAACCTCGCCAGTTTTTGGAGTATCACCCGGATAGCAATGTCGTCCTGATCCGATTCCGTCAAAGCCTAAAACAATTCGAATTTGTATTTATTTTCATGTGAATTAGCAAGGATTAGGATTTATATCGGAAAGCTTTCTAAGGCAGCATTTGTATTTCCAGATAAATAGTTTCCAGATATTTGTAAAGGAAATATTGCAGGAAAATGTATTTTTGCTGTACAATGTTTCATTGTAAAGTAGGAAACTGTTTCCGTGTGGAAACATTTTGTACAGAAATATTCAGATATTTATACAAATAAATGGCATTTTTCAACAGCAGAGCGCCATCTGCGATTTCTAGATTGTCAGTTTATTCCAGTAAAACATAGAAGCCATGAAAGGTGCAAGTAATTAAAAAGGAAATTTTCTTCCCGGAATTTATGGCCTTCATTTACTTCCTTCATGCAATTTCAGAGAAGTATTTCCCTTCTAGCTCCGCGTCTGAATTTTGATTAAGTAATTGTGTAGTCAATTAGTCCTGAAAAATACAAAGCCATTCATTCGGGACGGGGAAATTCGAGGCTACATCCGATAAAGAAAGCACCACAGAAAGCACGGTGAAAGCGAACATGTTCCTGATTCTAGATTAATTTTTGGCTTTTTCCTTCTCTTCCCGCATTTGGATGCAACTTTTGTAATTAATTGAAAGCAAAAATATCCGCAACTTGTTTTTGGAAGAATGAGTTGGGTAACAGCTGTGTCTGCAAGACTCAACGTTGGCTGCAAGGGAAAATTGGGAGATGGACGGACTTTCACCAGATGAAATATTTCCAGCATTTGTTTGTGGCCGGGGCAATTAATAATCCTCGGGATGGACCGGGAGGATTATGATTCGAAGGCTTCAGAGAAGAAGTGGAGACGGAAAAGAAAAACAAATGTATCGGGGAATATCCAGATTGAGATTGATTGAAAGGGATTGGCGGGTAATTTAAAATAAAGGAGAAAGTATATATTGGAAAACTCAGAATGGGATGAAAGCCAACTCGTTTTAGCACCATCCAATTAGCCCGGAAATTGCCCTTCAATCCATGTTATTTTTTATACAGATCTTCCCGTCAGTTGCACGGGAAAGGGAAAATCGTTAAAAAAGAAAAAAGTCCTAGAAAAAGAGAAAGTTATATAAAATGGGGAAAGGCAAGCCAATTTAAGTGCCGGGCATTTTTAAACCTTTAAAATTTTCCCAACCAAAAAATTCCCATCAACTCCGTCTCCTCATTGGATTCTCCATTTCCCCGAACTTTCCCGGCTGTCTCCATTGTGAGAGGAGAAAGTGCCGGGAGTGGAGCGATGGAGTAGCTTTTGTGTGAAACTTTATTTTCTCTTCGATTAACTCCCATAAAAAACCGTTTCATGAGTGCAGTCTATCTATACATTTTTCACAAGCAGACAGCACTTGGAGTAATTTCTTTTGAGAAAACTTTTTTCAAATGCGGGGGGATTTTTTTTGTTGCTTTCTCCCCTTTCTCCCCGCCAACTCCATTTCAAATAAATGCGTTAACACCACAAAATGTCACTTCCCTCTGACATCAACTCTCGGGGACAAGCGTCTCCTAATAACCTGTTTCTAGGCCATCCTACAATGAATAACGTTGTAATTAGTTGTGTTTGTTTAGCAGCGCAGCCGCATAGAGCGTCCTTTTTGACATGAGCTTCCCACTTTTCCCATCAAATCCATATAATGGGACAATTGTCTCTTTTAGCTCTTGTAAAACTACATATTTAAATCACGGAAGGAAAGAAAATGATTACAAAGAGAAAATCATTACCAGAATTTATAGTGAAAGCTTCAAAGTGAAAGTCAGGTGAAAGCTTTAAGTGAGAATGAATGTCAAAGCGCCCGAATTACTGTTGATGTTTGTGTTACCGTTGAGGCTAAAATTGCAAATTAGTCACCTTTCTGTGACATTCTCCCTGTATCGTTTCCTCCGCAGTGTCAAAGACAGTCTGGGGCCCACTTTGGTGGTTGAATTGGAGAAAGCGAGTCATTGGAGAGACGGCGAAAGGGAAAGTGCGTAAGAATGTATTACAGCAAAGCCTTGGAAATGTTAAGTGTTTATGGCTTTCCGCAAAATCTCTTCACTTTTCAAAACGCCGCATGCATAATTCAGGCTATTTTCCTCCTCACGAACTTTCTCGGCAGTATCCTGTTTACCTCAAACTAAACACCCGACTGTACTGCTTACCACAATGCTCTCTGTAGTCTCTCTTCTTCTTCAATTATTCTGTTTTCGCACTTTCTCTTTCAGTCAACCTTTCCCTTTTATTTCGGTTTATTTTCTATCCGCTTCACACTTTATGTTTCGCAGCTTTCTCCGTTGGCATTATTGGGCTGCTTTTGCTGTGATCTGTTTTCATGCTCGCTCTACCGTTAGCTACAGATAGTTAGCTTATAGGCGAGCTTGTTCATTGTACGCCACAAAAAACTTTGGAAAAAAGCTTGGAGAAAGTGTTTGGAGAAGGCTGGAAGAAAGCTTTACGTGTTAAAGCTTGGAGAAAGTGCGAAAATTAAGTCATATATTCCTAGCTGGAGAGAGTGCCATTTTACTTTTTCCTACTTTTTTCTTTGCCACTTTCTCTCGGGCAAACTCCCTCCAGAGCCACAAAATATGTTGGGAAGGTGAAAAAACGAAATGAAGGAAAAAAACTGGAGTAAAAGTAAAATATCTTCCTATTTTCCGTGGAATGAGCACATCCGTGCGTTAAGGTGGACCAAGTTGCTACCAGATTCCCCCAATTTATACCTTCATTTCATGACCCTTGAAATGTCCTCGTTTTCTTTCTCGTAGCTTACTTTCTCCCCTTTTTGGAAGCATATGGCTACTCACAGGTCTTCCTCCATATGTACGTGCGGAATACATTGTTAGCAAAAAAAATGGTGGAGGTGAAAGAGAGAGACAGAGCGCGAGGGAGAGAGAGACGGAGAGAGAGAGAGAAAGGGAGAGAGGGAGAGAAAGAGAGCGAGGCAGGAAACCAATAAATCAAGAGGCTTGGAAATACATTTCCTTTCTATTTCTCTCTCTCACTGTCTCTCTCTCGACTCTTCTCTCTTCACACACAAAGATAGAGTTAAACTCGATTTTCTCCTTTGAAGCATTTTTCCACTGCTTCCTACACTTGCTTTTTTTCTCTCCCTCTTCGGTCATTATTCCAAGGGGGAGAAAATGGGAAAACAAATTTGATTTTTTACTTTCTCTATAAGCTCCATTCAACTTTCTCCTTTACATTCCTCTCTCCCTCCATCTCAGTCGATCTTCTGGTCCTTTTCTCTCCAAATCCACTTTGGACTGTACCAAAAAACTCTTTTGATTTTCTATAGACTCACCCCACTTTCACTGTACATGCTTGTTCCCTTCCAAAGTCTTCCATGTAAATTGCTTTCTGCAGATTTCTGGAGCGACTTTTGAATTTTCGGGGGCATTGCCACGTCCGTTGAATGTGTTTCTTTGGCAATCAAACCCACTAATTAGTAAACTTGTTAAGACGGGATGTTGAGGGAAAATCAGACAGAACAAGGTGAGAATCTGAAAAGGGCAGGACTTAAAAAGGGAAAGTTGATTTCTGGCCCTTTAGCCAGTTTGTTTGAGCTGTGAAATTTTTGAAGGGAGAATTAGGCGACCATGAGTAGAAGGGAAGATGGGAGGATTACATGCTCTTTCCTTCGCCCACGGCAGATGGGCTGACTTAATAAAGAAACGAGTGTGAAAGTGTGTAACAAGGTCTATGTACGTATGCTATAAGATACTATAATTCCTATAGGGGAAAGTATAAGAGGAAAGTTAGAGGAAGGCCGTAGCTTGGGGGTTTATCACACGTTTCATCAAATTTTAATGAGGACACGGAGTGACTGGAAGTGATTTGCGAGCCCTCATAACTCCTAATGTTTTTGCTGTGGCTTCGCCGAGTAATTATTGTGGAGGTAGCATATACAACATATACTTCCAGGACATAAGAGTGCTGGGTACGAGAGGTACAAAAAAAACCCTGAGGAGAACGTGAATGAGGGCGGGAAGAAAAAGGAAGGATTCTCGCCTGGGGGAATTCCAGTGTACAAAATGGGAAAAGGAGTCATTTGTCTACCATCAAGAGCCTTTCCTTCCAGCAGGAATCTTATGGAATCGATGGAATCATCTGCCATAGAATCTTCCAGGGTGGAAGTCCAGAATGTGCAACTCAATATGAAAGCACAAAGGGAATAAAAAGTGAGTGAAAGAGCCATGAAGTCAAACCAAAAATCGCAGAAATCAAACGGAAGAAAGTTGAGGAATTAACCGACATTAAAAGTATTCGAAAGGGGAAAATAAATCATTTAACAAACAGATTGATAATAATTGATTGAAGAAAGTAAATCATTTAACAAATCGATTTCAAGGCAAAACAACGAACAAAACCAGGACGAAATTGTGAACAAAACGCTAGAAAACATAGGAATATTATGACGTCAAAATTAGTCAGAAAAGAAATAAATGAAAGGCGAGGTGAAAGCAGGTGAAGCTTTTGCCAAAACGAAGAAATCAAGAAATACTGAAAGCATCCAAAACGTAACGGACATGTTTTTCAGGAGGAAATATGGTGGCGGTGATTTACGAAATGGGAATGCAATTACATGGAATAAATGCTCAAACTCCCATGATAATCCCCGTATTTGCCGGCATAATTTCCAACATCAAATTAAGATGTAATTAAAAGTTGGAAAATGAGGAGGAAAAGACGAAAAGGAGGCAAGGACTTTCCCCTTCCTAGTCCTGCCTCTAATTACTCTTCTATGTGTATATATCAATATGTACCAGGATATATGTATATTGACGAATGCATACATATGTGTGTACACATAGCTTATAATGCAATACTACATGTATCTATGCGTACATATGTACATATCTATGTATACCTATATTCGCATACAACATACTTGGCCTACAAATTTACCTCACAAATCCCTGTCTCCCGAGACTTCTAGCATGATTTCTCTTCTCGTCCTTCTCCAATGGTCGTAAATGGAGAAATTCCCATATCCATTTGTAGCCTCATAATTACGGGTTTTTACTGGATTTATCTCCTATTCCCGCCTTTTATCTCCCATGTAGTCATTCCTCTTTCGGTCGCCTTTGTTCCGCAGTTATTTCTGAAGGATAATGGATACAATGGACTCCTGATGGACATGGTACTTTCTCCCATATACGTGCCCATAAAATGAGGGAGAGAAAGTAAAAAGAAAGATCTGAAGGAAAGACAGAGAAAGTGGAATGTCCATTAGTTCCCCGCCATTTCCTCGTGATCCTCCTTGTTTTTTTACTTTCCCCAAAAAAGGCTTTGTTTCTCCACTTTCCCTGCAATTCCTCTTTTGAACCCCGTCCTTTATTACTGTGGCAACCTTTTCCCCCGAACAATCCTGTGACCTCACAAACAAGGCCCGTCAATGGCAAAGGTGTTTGGGGAAAGTGGAGAAAAGTGGGCCATATCTGACTTATAAGGAGGGAGATACCGTGCACCTGTGTCGTCCCCGAAAAATCCTGGAAATTTTGACAGCCAATCAGTGGGCGGGTTGAGGGGAATTATTATTATTTGTGTCAGGTCCCCGCCGCCTCTGTCGAGATCAAAAATATTGAAAGGCGGGTGTGCTCCAGAGGAAGTGGAGAAAGTGAATAAACGTCCAAAAAAGGAGACAAATTTGGTGCGTGAGCAAAGATCGACAGCGGAGCTTTCGCGCTTGCTTGTTCAGTCTGATTGTGTCCAATTTCCTCTGGAAAAATAAGGAGGTGGAAAAGGGCTGCGGTTGGCATAATTCGGGGGAGGAAACGCGAAGCATCGGGAGAAAGTGAAATGGGAAGAGGTAACAGGAAGGCGGGAGGCTTTTTAAAAAGAATATTCCAAGTGTTGTGTGAGGAAATAAGAATAGAAATGAGTTGAAAGGATCTTTTCAAGTGAGTCAGTAGTGTGAGACGTGCCATTGCATTATCCTCCCGCTTTCTCTCTTGCTTTCTTCCTCTTCCTTTTTTCTCCCTTCATCCATAGCCAACCTCACTCTTGAGCATTTTCTATTTTTTTTTTCCTGGAGAAAGCAAAACTTATTGCCATTCCTCTCTGTCATTGGATGAGGGAGGGAAAAGTGGAAGAGGAGACGGGAGGAGGTGGACAGGGAATGACGACGATGACAAAGACGAGGAAAGGTAATGAATAATGAGGGCAAAAAAAGTGAAACTCCCGGCACTTTTATGCACGCACGAGAGGAGAAATATAAGACGGGGCAGGGAAATGGAAATCCTGAGATGGCTCTCGATTGTCTCCTTCTTTTATCTTACGACTTTTCTCTGCCGAATTGCATTCCGAATTGTTTATCTCGATGTGTCAATCCTTTTTTATCTCGTGGTTTCTCTTCATGAGATCTCGGATATTTTATCTTCTCGTTTCCGCTTTCTTTTTGTGCAATTTTCAGCCCGCTTTCTTCCTCATTTTCTCTTTACTTTGTATATTACACTTATTTCTGTTTTTTCCTGAAATACGCGTCATCTATTTTTTTCCTTTAAAATGTTTCCTTGTTTTTTCTGTTCTTCGAAAATGTAGATATCCTTGTGCTCTCTTTCCTCCTGAAATTTGACCTTATGTTTTCTTTTCAATAATATTTTCCCGATGTTCAAATCTGTCTCTAATTATTTACAGTTTACTTGTTTTCTTCAAGTTTTAGCTTTTTTCTTAATCTTTACTTTAATTGTAATTTTTTTGTTACGCTTATCTCCAAATTTTAATTTTGTTGTTATGCTTGTCTTCAAATTTTATTTGTTTCTTATGCCTTTCTTCATATTGTAATTTTTCCTTGTTTTTTCATACCTATTTAAATTTTTGCCACTTAATTTACTTCAAATTTTACTCTTGTCCTTTGTTTTTCTTGAAGTTTTAATTTTTCCCCAATTTTAAATCTTGTCTGTGATTTTGTTAGTGTTTTTCTTAATTTTCAATAGTTTCTCTTGATCTTATATTTATTTCAACATTCTCTTATTGAATCTCTTTTGACAAAATCCCTCTGGCTTTCTCTTCATATTTGACACTTTCCATTTTCCTTTGTGCTAATCCGTCCACTTTCCAGGTCAATAATTTGGTCGTCCCGCCGTCTAATACGTGCCGTCTCCTCCTTATGAATACAATACCGATTTCCTCTTCCGCCATTGTCATTTGTATTGTTGTATGGATACGACCATACTATTGAATAGGATGTGTGTGTGTATGTACAAACTTGTATGCTATACAAAGGAACCTCCAACAGCCCCTAAATAAAAATGTAAACCTTGTAGAGCGATGGGCGCCTCAAAAGTGGAAGAACGGTTGTGTAATTTATTCTGGCAGAAATAAGGTAGCAACAACGAAGGAAAAAATATGTACATACCACGAAGGAGAAATTCGTTCCCAAAATTATTATGATTTGCAAAAAGTGCCCTCCCTCCCAAAGTAAATAAATTGCTGTTAGCATGCAATTGCCCAAGAAAATGTGGGCATGACCCTTTCCATCCTCGGCGTCTCCCGTTGTAAATGCGGGTAATGGGCAGGTGCTGGGAATTTATTTCTGCGGATAAAAACACCGTCATTCCTGTTGCCCTCCGGGTTTTTGGCCCCGGGATTTTGCTTCATGTTCCAAACTTGATTATATCCCTTGATTACCGCCCGCCACAGATTGCCGGCGTGTTAAGGGGAGTCCGGGAGAAAAAGGGATTCGCTTGATTATATTATTTAGCGCGTGATAAATCCCCGTTTTCATGTGTTTTTCCAGGTGTGCGTGAGTGTGAAAAGTTGCTAATGGGCCGTGTGGGGAGGCATTTGGTTTGTTTTGGAATTTAAGGTGTTATTCACGTGAGCTTGTCTCGTGGGAATAAAAGCTCCAGAAAATTATAGGCCGGGAGAGAAGAAATCATTTTTTTAGGGTGGTGGAAAGGCTGGCAGATTATTCCTTGTCAAAGATCACAAGGACATCATAAGAAAGAGAAAGGCGAGGGACAGACGACAGAGAGGAAGAGAGGATAATGTAGGCCAGTGGAATGAAAAGTGTGGGTTTTTTTCCCCTTAAATAAAAGACGTCGACGGAGATGAAGGAGACGGGGGATTAGACGATATCACAATTGAAGTCACAAATGATTGATGGTAAAGCTCATGTGAACTTCCCCGCTCTGATTTATGGCTCCTTCCCTCCGAGGCGGCCCGGAGAGGAGCTCCACTTTTAGTCAAATTGTTGGAATCTCACAAATCTCCCTCCATAAAATCCTCTCCAATTCTCTCTGTAATGTTCCTGGTCACACTAGCTTCAGCATTCCTCTATTACGGCTTTCCCGGCCCTTATAACGGACTTTCTTCTCCCTTATAATGTCTTTCTTCTCCGGCAATATGTTAGTACGAGATTTTTCTCAGCCACTATAGCCAGAGTGGACTGTTAGATGTACAAAAAAAATTAAATGGGATATAAAGAGTTAATGTGAGAATTCCCCCCATTTTTGTCTCCTACACGCGTCTTTTTTTTAGTCATTACGCTGTCAGCGCCCATTTCAGGCCCATTTTTAATGAGCTCTTTTGATCCACAAGGCTGTCAAAATGCCGGGGGTCCTTTTTTTTAGCACATTCATTTAATTAACGACTCATGTCGTTCCCCCTTTTTCTCGACGTAGACCGGAGTGACAAGGGAAAAAGAGAGAAATACCAAAAAAAAAAATGTACAGCAAAAAATAGAAAAAAATGTACAGCAAAACATAGAACAAAACGTACAGTGGAAAATAAAGGAAAAAACGGGAGATTTATTATTTTTTTGTTTTACTCGAAAAACTACATAATGCTGTCTCCATACACTTTTTCTTCCAGACATAACCGACATTCATGTACAAGAAAATGTCAAGGCACACATTTCCCGGGTTTTTATACATTTTACTGTCTGATTTCTAAATTTGAAACGCATAACCCTGCCTTTTTTTTTACCCAAACAGGGTTAATCCAGAGATTTTAGGGAGTCAAATGCAAGTGCATGTAAAGTTCCCGAAAAGGGAGCGTCAGCAAAGGAATATTTTTTAAAATTCAGATAGCTTCCCGCATTTTTTGGAATTTCCTCTTTTTTTGCGGTGGATTTAAAAGCTGGAAACCTTTAGTTTCTTTATACGTTCCATGTTGAGCCAACAAGTAGATGGAATTTTTGTGGGAGAAATTGCGGGTAGTAATAATAAAAAAATTTCAACGGTCCCGGTGCCGGTAAAAGTGGGTGTAGTAAAAGAAAGGGTAAATATTTGTTCAAGGGAACAGTACTTGCGTTCTTCCCCTCCATTTTTACTTCAGTCAATACTTGTTCTTTACCCATAAGAAATGAAGACTTGGTACAAACCAGGATAGGTCCATTGGATTTCTCCACAAAGACTTCCATTTCCAGGAAATATGAGAGAATCCTGACAAGATGAAGGGGGGAAAGGTGATGACATTAAAGGCTCTCCAAAAACCCAGTTTTTCGATTCCCTTTTAAAAGAAGAAAAAAGAGGGAAAGGAGGAAGTGAAGGATGTTGGTTGGATCATGTCAAGTGGAGAGACAAGAGGGTCAAAATCCAATAAAAATGACAGCCCTACCCACTTCACCATAATTGCATTATTGCAGGAGCCAAAACACATGTTTTTCCCAGGAGCAATGTTTGCTCCTTGGAATAAAACGGGGCCGTATGCTTCCCCTATTGTCAACAGGAAATGGGGAAAAAAGCCTCAAATTATTATTAATTTCCAAACTAACCCGGCGTGTATGAAGATGGAATAAGTGGCTCCAGCTTTTTTCCAGCTGTCGAGGAAATGGACAATTTCCCGGGGGAAAAGCTCGGCAGAAAGGACCGTCGGGAGGATATCCTCAAAAAAAAAACGAAGAGGAAAAAGTGAAGAGGATGTCCCGTTTATTAAAAAGCCTGCATATTATCATTCTTGGCAAATAAAGTACTACATACATGAGGGTTGATAGCAACTTAATTGGATTTTTTTAGGGTCTATGGCAATCCCGAGCTTTCAATTTATCTCCTTCTCGGTAAAAATCATAATAAGCGTACCTACAATGTACTTCCTTATTTTATATTTACCTAAGTATGGTCGGGTTGTAAAAATGTTATCACCCTTTTAGAACATTGGTTTTCCCGGTACTATGACAACTGCGATGGACGCACGGATGGAAATTGAAAACAAGACAGAGACGGAGAGACAAGCGGGCATTAGAGCATGAACGAGAAGCGGAGAGAAAGTATTGTGTCAAAGGATGCAGATTATGGAGAGTATTAAGGGCACAGCACAAAGAAACACTCGACAGGAAACACGCAGTTATAAAAAAGAGTAGGTATCAAGAAGCAACTGGCAATCAATACAAGAAATGAGTAAGAGAGATGCGAATGAAAGAAATAGAGGGAAAATTAAGTCGCAAGAGAGAAGTGCGATGACGAACAAATCGAGCGCGGAAAAAGAGATAATAGACACAAGAATATAAAAATTGTTATAGAATTTGAGAGAAAGAGAGCAGAGGTAATAATGGTGATAGCGAAAACTGACGAGGGAAAATTGCACAGGCCGGAAGAGAAAGAGAATGAGAAATAAAGAGAAAAAAGAGAACGAAAGAAAAAGAAAATTAGATTATAGAGAAATAAAATTAGATTAAAGAAAAAAAATTAGATTAAAGAGAAATGAAATTAGATTAAAAAGAAATGAAATTAGATTAAAGAAAAATAAAGAGAAAGAAAATGAAAACTAAAGAGAAAGAAATAGAAAGAAAATCAAAAATAAAGAGAAGTAAAGAGAAAGAAATAGAAAGAAAATCAAAAATAAAGAGAAAGAAAATCAAAAATAAACAGTAAGAAATAGAAAGAAAATCAGAAATAAAGAGAAAGAAAATCAAA
>JAQGBT010006749.1:0-11965 GCA_034698585.1 Disparrhopalites patrizii | reverse complement strand
CAGAAGAAATAAAAAGAGATATAAGGAGAAAACGGAAGAAATAAACAGAGATATAAGGAGAAAACGGAAGAAATAAAAAGAGATATAAGGAGAAAACGGAAGAAATAAAAAGAGATATAAGGAGAAAACGGAAGAAATAAAAAGAGAGTAAGACAATAAGAGAAATACAGAGAAAACAGAGAAAAGAGAAAGAGAAGAACAAAGAGAGAGGAAGAGAGCGCGAAAGATAAGAACAAAGAGAGAGGAAGAGAGAGAGATTGAGAGAGAGAAAAGAACGTCTTGTCAAATATATTGGAAGTCATAGAAAGGAGGGGAAGACGACGGAGGAGGAGAAAGAACATGGTAATTCACTTAAATTCGCCCCGAAATGGGGAAAGGTTATCATGAAAAAAATGTAAACACGTAGGTAGTATATCTGTATTTTATATTTGAATCCATGTCTCAATTTTAATCTTATTTGTTATTCACAGGGAGGAGGAAGAGCGACAGTAAGAAGGAGATAGTGCGAGGGTGAGACCAAGAGAGAGAGAGAGAGAGAGAGAGAGAGAGAGAGAGAAAGGGTGTGGAAAAGACGAAACCTGCTTTCAGTCTATTTGATTTATTTATGGAGGAACTAAAAAATATGAGGCTTTCCGTGTGTGCGGAAAGGGAAAGGAAGCATGAGGCTTGGCACTCTCCATTTTTTATTGCTTTTTCTCCTCCAAAAAATTTCTCTCAATTTTTAAATTCTATACCTTCCAAGAATTCCTTAACAGTTGTTTTCCACGCCGTTCATCATTTTTCTCCGGAATATTCTACGCGGACTTGGATTAAATTCAGATCTAACTTTGTATTTTGTTAAGCAAAATCTTTTAAAGAAGTTTAGTTTCTATATTAATAGTACAATTTTTAATGTTGGCATTTTTTATTTGTTTTGGCTTTCATTCCGGAAAACACGTTACCAGTATTTCGGGGGAAGCGTTTATCCAGGTGGAAATAATTCCCCTCTTATAATGTTGACAATAGCTCGTGTTAATTAAGGCATAAAATATCCCGTTCATTTTCCCTCCACTTCATTTAATTCTTCATGGGACTAATAACACACACTTTGGAATGGCCTGGTTGTAATTTCTTTTCTTTCGCAAAAAAAGGGTACAATTACATATTGGACATCACACTGGATAAGTATATGTTGGGGATAAACGGGTCATGCGGGAAGTTGTGTATATAAATAAAGATTTAATGATCGTCGTTGCCAGAATGAGAGCACAAAAAGTACTCACACACGGGAGGAAATATATTTTTTTGCGGCACTGAAAGCAAAATAAAAGGAGAAAAATAATAATATATTGCCCTGTGGCTTGATCCCCCTTGTCATTTCCAGGGATAAAACAATCAACAGGAAAATTATGTGGCCTACTTTTTCTCCCATTCTTTATTTTTCTAATCGTAACTTTCTTTCTCTCTTTCTGCCTATTTCACCTTTTTCCCACTCTTTCTGTGCCATTCTCCTTTCACTTTCTTTCAGTCTCTCTTTCTACTTGTTTCTTCTTGCTTTCGTTTGTCTCTTTTTGTCATTCATTTCTCCTTCTGCCTCCAGTTGTATTTTTTCTTTCCATAGGCTCCTTTTTTATACTATTCTTTACTTTCTTTTCCCTTTCTGTCTCTTTGTCTTTTTGTCTGCCACTTTCTCTGATTTTGCCGCAGTTTTTGTCTTCTTTCTCTTTGTGTCGGCTTCTTTTTCCGTTTCATGCCTTTTCTCTATTTTATTCCACCTTTTTTAATTTTTTGCTTCTTCTGCCTCTTTTTCTCTTTCATTTTTTATTCCACCTTTTTTTAATTTCCTCACTTTCCCTGCCTCTTTTTCATCTTTATTTAGTTTTCTGCTTCCTTTTCTCTTTTATCTTCATTTTTCTGCCACTGTTTCCTTTCTTTCTGCCTCTTGCCTCTGTTTCCCAGTCGCTTTTTGCATTTTTGTTCTCAATTTTATGCCTGCTTTTGTCTTGCGTTGTTCACTTCCATCTCTTCCTTCCTGTTTCTCTCTTTCTGCATGTTTTTGTTCTTTTCCTGGACATTCTTTTAGTCTCTTTGTTTTGTTTTCATTTTTACTTTTATGCTTTCGCTTTCCCTTAATTTTCCTTTACTTTCTCTCCTGTCTGTGTTACCTTTCCCCTAATATTATCTTGTTTTTCTATCTTGTCTCTTTCTTTGTCGATTTATTTATTGCTGTTGTCAGACTCCTTTCTCTTTCCTATTTCCACCACCATTTTGCTTAATTTCGTTTTTCTAAAGTTGTACTCATTTTTAGGCTTGCACCTAATATGGTTTTTCACTCTGCTGAATTCCTTCTTTTTCCCGTTACCTTTTTTTTTATTTTCTCCACCAGTTTTAGCATCTTCCTGCTCACATTTCTTTTCCCCCATTTTTCTCCCCTTTTGTTTTATTCCATTGGATCACATTCCCTCCGTCCCCACCATTCATCTTTCACAAGCTCTAAATCTCGTGCTTTTGACACGAACAAACTTATGGGTTTGAGCACCTGTTCATTCGTAGATGTGAAACACTGATAAAAATACAATTGCTTCCCAGTGTACAGCCCATATTTATTTTTTGTTTGTTCCTGTGGTACAAAAAAAAATTATGCACATGGCATATAAACCATTCCAAATTTTTTTACTCACTTTAAAGGAAATAAAAAGTCAACACCAGGCTTAAAGTGGCATTAAATCGCTTTTGCGAGTGCCATTTCCCCCGGCAGTTAATCATTCGGCGCCTTTTACTTCACCTACTAAATTCCCTTAATTTGAGCTTCGTACCCCCTCCAATGTATTTAATAACTGCTATGAAGGAAATGAAAGGATTTTAAAGGTTTTTAATTTTTGGGAAACGAAAGCCTGGAAATACTGCTTAATCCCGGGATCACCATTGACTTTTTTCCTACCTTCAATCATATTATACTTTTAGTGGTGCAAAATGAAAATATTCGGGAGAATATTACAACCAACTTGCTTACTACAAAGCACGCACATGGCAAGTCCATCTGGAGACAGCGGCACATGCAAGAGAGAGAGAGAGAGAGAGAGAGAATTATATTCAATCCAAAATAGAATCACGCTGTGCAAGTGAGAGGAGCCAAAAGACACGCAACTATTTTTTTCCCTGGGGTTATTTATTCCATGGAGAGAGAGAGAGAGAGAGAGAGAGAGAGAGAGCGACAAACAAAAAATATATGTATTTTTATAGGGTGTTATGACACCTTGAGGCCTTACTTATGGAGCATTAAAATACATTTTTATAGTGCCCAGTGAACATTCTTGGAACACTTGTAACCGGAGGAGAGTTTCATATATTTTTCACTAACTTAATCTCCACGTACATCTCGCACGACTTCATCTCTCATGTTGCACCCAATTGTCTCTGTAACTATCCTTCGCCCAGGTGCCGTCTATTTCCGCCTATATCTTTCTATATTTTATGTATTTCTATATCTGCCGTTTCGGTTTGTTCCTGATTTTGTTTTTGATTTTTTTTTAAATATTTTGTTGAATTATTGTTCTTCTTGATTTCTCGGCTCTTTACTTTGTACCTTTCGCTATGGTATATATGTAATACCTTCCCTTTTTTCTCTCTCTGTCTCCCCCTAACCTTCTCTCTCTCCCTCTCTCGCTCTTCACGTCTCTCTCTACACTTCTCTCTCTTTCAATCCTCTCTACACGTATCTCTCTTCTCTCTTTTTCAATTCTCTCTACACGCATCTCTCTTCTCTCTTTTTCAATTCTCTCTACACGTATCTCTCTTCTCTCTTTTTCAATTCTCTCTACACGTATCTCTCTTCTCTCTCTTTCAATTCTCTCTACACGTATCTCTCTTCTCTCTCTTTCAATTCTCTCTACACGTATCTCTCTTCTCTCTCTTTCTTTGAATTCTCTCTCTTTCCACTCCGCTTTTCTCTCTCTCTCTCTCTCTTTCCATTTCTCTCTTCTCTCTCTCTTTCCATTTCTCTCCACACGTGTCTCTCTCAACTCTCTCTCTCTTTCCACTTTTTTCTTCTCTCTCTCTCTCTTTCAACTCCTCTCTGCTCTCTCCCTCTTTCCACTTCTCTCTTCTCTGCCTCTTTGTACTTCTCTCTCTTTCCGATCTTGTATGTATGTACCTCTTATCGTTTTTCTCATAACACGTTTTAAACTCACTTTTAATTAGTTTTTGCTTTCTTTTCCCGAGTTTTTCTCCCTCCGTCTTTTCACTTCTATTTTTGCTTTGCTCGTCTCTCTTCCCTTTTCCTGTTCTTTCTTTCTCTTTTCTCTTCCTCGCTTTCCTCGTTTCTGTCCCTCATTTCTCTCTTTCGTCGTTTCTGCCTCTTTCCTCGTCTTTCTTCCTTTCTTTATTCGTATCTCTCCCTTTCCTCATTCTCTTGATTTTCCTCTGTTCCCTTTCTCCCTTTTTCTTCTCGCCCTTCATCTTCACCCTCCCGTTCCAATATTTCCTTCCTCCCGCCCATGCTCCGTTTATTTGTAGTCTCTTTCCAATGTTGCCTTTCCTCACTCTCTCTGTCTTTATCTGGTGTCTCCTCTTCGAGGATGTACACATACAATTATTTTTCTCTTAATAATCCTCCTTCCAATTATTTCTCTTCCTCAACTCTTTATGTCTTCATGTTCAAGTGCACCTTCCTTTGGCAGGTCTTATCCATTCCGACTCATCGTTTTTGTTCCCTAATTGCCCTGTATTTGTTTGTTCTTAATTAGTTAATCCTTCTGTAGTAGTCCTAAGGGAGTACATTAGAGATGCAAGTATTTTTTTTTATTTCCCATCCCATAGATCTTTCAGATCCTGCTTTGAATTTGTATTATTTCTATCGTTGGTTCCAATTGCCTTTTTGTTGCTGTTGCCCCTATAACCATATGAACTAGTGGATGGCTGGAATGCAAATGTTGGTGCTAATAGGAGGAGATATTACATAGAATGTGAAAAACTAGTTGTAATTTCCTACCAAATAATCCCCACATAATAAAAATTTGTAGTCTTGGAGCTTTTAAAAGGTTCCTTTTTTGTATCAGCGTGTGTCCCTTACATATTATTCAGAGTGTGAAAAAAAAGGAACCCCAGAGACCGGGGAAAGATCTCTCCTCCGACACGGCAGTGGCGAGTTAATGGGAGTGGAGTGGTAATTTCAATAAAAATAACATTATAGAGGACTTCCATGCTCCTCTCCACCATTTGTGATAATTTTTTCCATTAAAACCCCGTACGGGTCTATCCCTGTGAGCGGCTGTGGAGCTAACGAGAATTATTTATTGGTTAATAAAATCAACAGTTCATAGATAATAAAGGAGAAATAAAAAAAAAAATTTGTTAGGGCACATGTTCCTGTACAGACTTCATCAGACACATTTATGGGAATGGGCCTTTTTTTTTGCTTCTCTCCATTGAAAAAAATTTTGGGCAGACCATTAAGAAAAATAATTGTCGTAATTCCCCAACGAGAGACAAGGAGGAAGTGTTCCACTAATTTCTCTTCTTGTAACTTGCAATCTTCTACTGAAAAAATGGGGGAAAGGAACATAAAATAAAAAGACTTACTCCCTCTTCCAATCCCTTCGTATGGTTCAGGTTAAAAGGGAAAAGAGTACAAAAAAAAATAACAAACTGAAAGGCCACAAGTCGAGAAATGTATGATAATAAATTACTCCAGAAATTAACCGGGATGACTCCTCCTGTTCAGTCAAATGGAAGAGAGGAAAAAGGGTTGAGGAATGAGTAAAAAAAATTAAAAATCACGATTTTACTTCCAAATAAGGAATCCCTCCTCAAGCTATATCTTCTATACGACGTGGGAGGGAGTTTTTAAACATTTATTGTGTGGTATATGCATTTCAAGTTTTGAACAAGCTTCGTTACAAAAATAGGAGCACACTTGTTCCTGATCACACCGTTTTACTGTTTACTTTTCCTTCAACTCCTTATAGCTATCATTAGTCACTGGGGGATATAAGTGGGCCGCGGGCTCATCTTAAAAGGGTTGAGGGAGACGAGCTCCGATTTTTTTTTTTCGTTTATAGTAATAAGGGAGTAAAAAGATTGTGGCATGTTAATATGTATACAAACGTGACTTTTCCCGATCTCATTTTTTTTATTCTTATTCTTGTACTGTGTATGTAAATGAAAGTTCACCTCCTTTATTTTCTCTATATCTCATGACTCGTGATTGACCTGGAGGCGGGAAGTGTGTGAAGGGTGACTAGGGAATGGAGTTGAGGAGAAAAAGGATGTAAAAGAAGCTGAAAATAAAGCGGGAAAAAATTGTGAAAATCTATCACTGAGGAAAAAGATATCAACTAGAAAAAAAGATATGATGGAAACCACCAATTACTGAATAGAAATGAGGATACAAAGAGGCAGAAATTGAGATAATGCAAATAAAGAACTTGTGTGGTTAGTAATTTCTGAGGGAACAGGAGATGAAAGAGCAAGAAATGGAGAAGCATAGGTTATAAGATTATTAAGTGTCATAAAAAGGAAAAATATAAAAAGGCAGAGAGAAACTGAAGACAGACTCAGTAAAAGTGATAGAAAGAGAGAAAGCAAGAGAAAAAAAGGGAGGAAAGAAGGACGAGAAATATGGTAAGAAATAGGTAAGCATATTTAGATGGGAAATGAAATAGAAAGACGAGCAAGGAGATCAAAGAGATGCAAGGAGGAAAGGAAAAGGATAAAACCATGAAAAAGGAGAAGTAGGTAAAAACAAGGAAAAAAGAAAAAATGGAAGAGAGAGGAAATATAGGCAAAAAGGAAAAGAAAAATGGGAGAGAGAGGTAATAATAGGCGAAAAGAAAAACGGAGACCGGAAAGGAGATAATCAAGCAAAGAAAAACGAGAGAAAAAAACAAGCATAAGAGAAAAGAAAAATGAAACTGGAGAACGGAAAACACAAGCAAAAATACAAGGGAGAGAGTGAAAAAGGAAAAAATAAATAAGAAAAAAATAAAATAAAAAGGAGAGAGTGAAAAAGAAAAAACTAAATAAGAAAAAAATAAAATAAAAAAGAGAGAGTGAAAAAGGAAAAACTAAATAAGAAAAAAATAAAATAAAAAGGAGAGAGTGAAAAAGGAAAAAAATATATAAGAAAAAAATAAAACAAAGGGAGACTGGAAAAGGAAAAAATAAACAAGCAAAAAAGAAAAGAAGAGAGACTGGAGAGGGGAAAACACAAGCAAGAATAAAAACAAAAAAGAGAGACTGGAGAAGGGAAAACACAAGCAAGAAAGAAAACAAAAAAGAGAGACTGGAGAAGAGAAAACACAATCAAAAAAGCAAAGAAAAAAGAGAGAGTGAAAACCGAAAAAATAAAGAAACGAAAAAGGAGAGACTGGAGAAGGAAAAAATAAAGAAACGAAAAAGGAGAGACTGGAAAAGGGAAAAATATAGAAGCCAGAAAAGAAAAAGGAGAGACTGGAGAAGGGAAAAGAGGAAAGTAAAACGGGAAACAATAATAAAATGAACGAGAAGCTAGAAAGCAAGAAAATTGTGTAGAAAAATAGAAGACGATATAGCGGGAAATACAGAAAATAGCCGGCTTAAAAGAACAGGAGAAATAAACAGAGAGATTCTAAGAGACAGAAGGAGCGCCGAGAATAGAGAAAAGCAAATAATACGGAGCCGATCCATGCATCATGCACACATAGCGTCACAAAGAGCTCGGGACGATAAAAGGCTCATAAATTATTTCCTTGTCATATGTACATACATACATGAACGCCGGGAGAATTGAGAGAGGGAGAGAAGGCAAGACAACATAAAAAGATGACTGGAGGGGGAAAAAATAAAATAGGAAACATTTGTAGCAGTCTCAAACATTATATTTGCATTTTTTTTTATTCAACACACTAAATTCTTTTCGAAGGAGGAAGGAAGATATCCTTTGTGAATGAATGTCTTCATGGAAGAGTAAAACAACCATCACATGGTTCTTAATCATATAAAGCATTACCAAGCGTGTGCATTCACTTCCACTCCCAGCAAAGTTTCCATAATTTTTTAAGATAACAACTTAACTTGGAAAAACAAATTTTTTGGGAGGGATGAGATGGGGAGAAAGAGAGACAGAGAGAGAGTGAGAGCGAGAAAGAGAGACAGCACTAAAGGAGTAGTTCATGTCTTTTTTTAACGCCTGTCAACACTGCTTTTAAAGGTTCCAGTGCCAAAATAAAAACACACGAGACTCCACAAAAGGAGTTGAAGAAGGAGAGAAAAAACCTCGGAGGAAGTTTTGCTCCGTCATGGAAGCTTTACTTATTCTTGATAGATTGCTTTTTTTTTTACATTTTACATATAATTGCACTTTCCTCCCTAATTTTATGAATATTTACCACATAACAAATACATACGGACAATGCCGGGCTTTTAAATCATTTTTATTCCTTTTTTTGCTTGTTACGAGATAAACAATATTTTTTTAGAAAAAGGAAGAAAACCCACAAAAAAACTTTAAACATTAGGAAATTCCCTCCCATGAAATTGCCAGTTCATGTCCTCCTTCATTATTACTTTTGTAGTCTCTAAGGCTCCGTAATTTATTTGAAAATGTTTTTTTCTGGATTTTACATGTCAATGCCTCAAACAAGGGACTCATGCTGGTATTACTTCCACGCCATTTTATAGGATTCTCCTTTTTTTTTATATCTGTATAATATTTAAACAGTTAAATCCACTGGTTCATTTGCTAACTGAAAGAAAATATTTTATTCAAAGCCTCTTTTATTTTTTATGACATTCATGTCTAAGAAACGGAAAGAGTTACTCGAAACTCAGCACAAAGCCCGAGTTTTATCTTAACGTCCTTGGTCGTCAAAAGCAAAATCTAAATGACTTGTTACATCAAAAATCCAGTTGGGGGCCAGGAGGAAGTTGCATAATAGTAATAGGGACAGCACAATATCAACAATAAAAAAATTCATGATAATAATAGTAAAGATAGTTTTCTAGCCGGAGTATTTTTGAGATTAGGCACTAACATGGAGGTTATGGGGGATGTACAGAATTTCAAATGAGAGAATATAAAAACACTTGGGAAAGGAATTTATCTTTGCTTTATGAGGAGTCGGCAGCCATATCTTAATGTGCAAGTTCCTGCTTCAATCTGTTTTTTTTACCAGCAGAAGCTCAAGAAATAGCTTGACGTTAAAAAACTGGAAATATGGGGAAATTAAGTGAGGATGAAGAGAATGTGCGCCAAAGGGTAGGGAAATGTGGAAAGAGACGAGAAGAAGGACATATTTATGCGAGAACGTAGGATGAAAGGAAGACATACCGGCAAAGAATTACAGGGAATACGAGGGGGACAGAGAAAAATAGAGAAGAATAAACAGAGAACTAGACAATTCAGAAGCGATTGGGAAAGCAACAGAAAATGAGCAAAATGAAACATGATATAGAAAGAAAAATGGGAGACAGACAGAGGAAGAGCAAAATAAGTGAGGACTGCATAGAGACAAATAAACGCAAAATAGGAAAGAGACAAGGAAGGAAAATAAAGTGAGAAAATCAATGAAAAGAAAAGGAAACTTTGAACATAAAGAAACGAACAACAGAGTAATGGAGGAAAAAATGGAAAAAGAAAAGGAAGAGAGAAATAGAGAAAAAAATGGAAAAAGAAAAGGAAGAGAGAAATAGAGAAAAATGGAAAATAAAGGAAAAGAAGAGACAAATCGAGAAAAAAACAGAAAATAAAGATACGGAGGAGCGAAATCGAGAAAAAACAGAAAATAAAGAGACAGAGGAGAGAAATCGATATAAACTAAGGGAAATAAAGGAAAACAAGAGAGAAATCGATAAAAACAAAGGAAAATAAAGGAAAAGAAGAGAGAAATCGAGAAATTATGGAAAATAAAAGAAAAGAAGAGAGTAATAGAGAAAAAAATGAAAAAAGAAAAGGAAGACTGAAATAGAGAAAAATGGAAAATAAAGGAAAATGAATAAAGAGAGAAATGGCTTAAGACTGTAAAATAAGGAAAAATAAATAAATAGGAAAATAACAGACCAGAGAGGAATAGAGACACACAAAAATGTGGAAATCAAAGAGACCAAAAGATAGAAAATTAAATACAGAAAGGTACAGAAAAAGATGGGGGAAACAATATACAAGAAAGAAGGAAAATAAATGAGAAATTCATTAATAAAAAAGAAGCAGAAAAAAAGAAAGGGATAGAGAAAGCAAAACCGAGAGGGAGGAAAAACCTTAAATGAAAAGGAATAGAGACAAATTGTTACAAAGAGAGACGACGGAAGAAAATAAGGAGCAGCTAAAGAGACAAGCAGAGAAGCGTCCTGGAGAGCCAAAGGATAGCCTCCGAACCAAAATACCACGCCAGATCTACAAGTGGCGAGATAATGTCAAGAGACAAAGAATATAAAGCCAGAAGATAAAGACAAATACGGTTGCAATGCAACTGCGACAAAAAAATATCAAAACGAAGACCAGGAGAAAAGCGTGGGAGCAGCAACAATCAAAGAGTATTACACCCAAAGAATACGGCATAAGCAAATAGAAACACGGAAACAGGAAAAAGACCACGAAAATGAGGGAAGACACTAAAAAAGACGTGGAAAAGATGAACAGCCGACCATGAAGAGGAAAAAAGAATATTTTTCACCGTAAAAAAGCACAAGCGTGTGCATTTCTCTCTGAATACAAAATAACATTTCTTGAATTTCTTTCTGCTAAGAAAAGAAAAAAAACATCAACTGCTGCTGTAAGGCTGGAGCCGTCAAAAAAAAGTGCTTTGAATTTTTTTAAGAAAAACTTATCTCATATTCATTGCATATTATATTTTGGGTACGTTATCCCTTTAACAACATTACTATTCTAGCACTATTTTTTTTACTCTCTCTCTCTCTTTCCTTCCCTTCGCACTTTTCCCTTAACTGTGACTCCACACGGTCTCCTTTCTTTTTTGACGCTTTTTCTTATGACCAACCCTGTATATAAGTATAAGGCTCTCTTCAGTGTTGTGTATAATGAGGTTGGAAATGGAACCGGCACTCACAGTCGACAGCTGTCTGCATTTATGAAGAAGAACAACTTTTCTCCAGTATTTTTTCTCTTTCTTTTCTTGTCTTTTTTTTTTATTTGTATACACACAAGGACATTTTTCCGAATGTCGTAAATAAAATGGGGGCTGCGTTTTTCTCCTTGCGACGTGTCGCCTTCTCGTATCATACGCCATTAGAATAAAAAAAACCACATGGAACTTGTTTGTCACACGTATACAATACACGTAAATGTGTCCATGGGGTACATTTTTATATTTCTCTCCATTGTAATTACTGGTGTGAGATTATGGTATATTTCTATTTATGTATGTATGGTGCCAGTGGAGAAAATATCGCTATCACTTTGGCATTAAGCTATCATCATTTTTGTATTAGTTTGTCTTCGATTTCTGACCATTCTAACACTTTCTGAGCTTCCATCATTATTTTTATCGCTGTTCTTTCTAGCTTGCTTTCCCTCTTCCGAATTTCAGGTCTTTATCCATGTTTATCTGTCTTATTTCTCTCTTTTCCTTTCTATTTGACTTTCCCCATTTGTTCACCTAATTTTCCATCTATCCTTTTGTATTTTTTTTCTATCTCGCGATGTACCTTTGTCTATTTCTTTCCCTCGATCTCTCTTTGCCTCTCTTTGCCTTTCTCTCTCTCACTCTCTATACCTTTCTCTCTCGTTATTTATCTTTATCTCTCTCTTTTCCATTCTCCCTCTCCTTATTTCTCTCTCTTATTGTCTCTGTTTTTATTACTCTCTCGTTGTCTCTCTCTATTTATTTCTCTCTCTTATTGTCTCTGGTTTTATTACTCCCTCGTTGTCTCTCTCTCTCTATTTATTTCTCTTTCTTTATTTCTCTCCCTCTCATTCTCTACATTTCTCTTTCTTTATTTCTCTCTCTCAATCTCTCTACATTTCTCTTTCTTTATTTCTCTCTCTCAATCT
>JAQGBT010006748.1:0-11966 GCA_034698585.1 Disparrhopalites patrizii | reverse complement strand
TTCTTTAATTTATTTTCTCTCTTATTTGTACTTTTTTCTGTACATATTTTTCTCCATCCTGAAGTTTTTTCGCGATTTAGTTTTTTTTATCTCTCTCTTTTGCATTTTTTCTTTATCTTTTCTCTCTCTTGTATTTTTTCCTTAATTTATTTTCTCTCTTTTGTACTTTTTTCTGTACCGTTTTTTCTCTCTCTTGCATTTTTTCTTTAATTTATTTTCTCTCTTATTTGTACTTTTTTCTGTACATATTTTTCTCCATCCTGAAGTTTTTTCGCGATTAATTTTTTTTATCTCTCTCTTTTGCATTTTTTCTTTATCTTTTGTCTCTCTTGTATTTTTTCATCTTTTTCTCGCTTGTATTTTTCATATTTCACTGTCTCTCTCTCTTTCGCATGTTTTTGTTATTTCTCTCTGGCTCTCGCTTGTATTTTTTCGTTATTTCTCTAGCTCTCTCTCACATTTTTTAATATCTATTTCTCTCATATTAATTCTCCTAATTTTCTTTCTTTCTCGTACTTTCCCGAAGCTGTACCTTCCCGTGCCCCGTCACTCCCTCATGCCGGTTCAAAAGTGTTAAAATTGACTCTAACCCTTTCCACTCTCCCTCAATAACTCTCTCTCCCTCTCTCTCTCTCTCTCTCTCTCTCTCTCACGCACACAATGTGTGGGAGTCTAAAAAAGTAGCAAACAAAAAGAGAAACATGGAATTCCGTCAAAGAACAGGACAGAAGGAGGAGCGGCCGGGGAAATTAATGGGAGCATTACACGCATGTTGTTACCGAGGAATTGCTTCATTTATTCCTTGTCTCTTATGCGGGCCCGAAAGGACTCGGATCGAATTCCCACTTATCAATCGGAGGCCGGTGAGGACCTTGGGAAGGCTTGCAATTGGGTGGAAAATTGGTTTTTGGCAACCCTTTACGCCCTAGCCGTCCCTTTTCCCCTCCACTGGAGGATCCTTTGACAACCATGTAATAATTACTATTTTAAACAAATGTTATTTTTTATGTGCCCACGTATATGTTGGGGTGAAGGGGGAGAAAAAACGGAGAAGCCAAATGTTGCGATTCCCCGAGATTATATTAAATATATAAATTTTTGTTCCTCTCGCTTATCATTGACGGGCTGGGGCTTGCGAAGAGAGAGAGAGAGACATAGAAAAATTGAGAGTGAAAGAGAGACAGAGAGAGCGACAGTATTAAAAAAGGGGGAGAGCAGCAGTTGGTTGAAATTCTTGACCATCTGCCACTTTTTTTTCGGAGGGGAGGGCAACCCCTGTTATTCAAGGGAAGTTGACACACAAATAGGGTAATGTTGCACCCCTTATGTACATACGTCCATATGTATACCTTTACAACGAGGGGAAATCACCCATCAAATCTTATTATTGTACTAGTAATAATAATGCAAAAGCTTCAACTCCATGTGTGTAGTTCTTTTTGGAAGTACAGAAGGGAACAGCAGAGGCACATTTGGCTGCACACAAATCAAATTTGATGGCGGAATTACCCCCACACTCACGTTTTTAAACTGTCTGCAGTCCCGGATTAAAGGGGGGTACTTTAACCTTATTTGCCAGTGCGTGTATATATTTATTTTATTTCACTCCATTTTCCATTCTTTTCCCGAGACTTTCCATTTTGTTATTGCTAAAGTGCATCTGGGCTCCTTTTTATGTATGTCTCCGTGCTCTTTCTTCCTACATGTCAGAGTTCAGTGGAGGCGAGAATTGACAATCAAAGTGCAACTGACATGGCTTTAGTGAGAGGAGAGAGAGAGAGAGGAATAAAAGGATTGCAAATTGTATATATAGCAATTTCTGTTTATTGGAATGAAATCAAGTTTTCAATAAGAAACGGGTGAGAGAAATGACTGGGATAAAAATAAGGCGAGGGGGAAGCACAACTGGAGATGGCAAAGGTTGCAATGAGAATCAATGGGCATCCAAAGTGACAATGAGAGAAAAAAGAGGGCAAAAATGGGAGACAAATACACGAAAAAGTGAAAATCAAAAAGGATAGAAAGCACGAGAAAAAACATGGACAACAGACGAAGAGATAAAAGAAACACAAGCAACAGAAATTTAGAGAACAAATAAAACCTACAGAAATACAAAGAAGAAATAAAAGCAAAAGGAAATAGAACATTCATAAAAATAAAAGAAATAAAAGTAAAAGAAAACAAAAAATTCATAACAGAGATAAAACAATATAAGCAAAAGAAACCAGAATTTTAAAGAAGAGATAAAAGAAATCAAAGAAAAAGAAAGCAAAAATTTAAAGAAGCAATAACAGACATAAAACCAGAAGAAAGCAAACATTTAACGAAGAGATAACAGAAATAAAAGCAAAAAAGAACATAAATATAAGGAAGAGAAAATAAGTATTTGCAAAAGAAAGCAGAAGTTTAAGGAAGAGATAAAAGAAATATTAGCAACAGTAAACAGAAATTTAAGATAGAGATAAAAGACTTAAAAGCAAGAGAAAACAGGAATTTTTGGAACATATAAAAGAGAGAAAAGAAATGAAAGCAAAAGAAAAAAAACATAAAAGAGAGAAAGGAATTAACAAGAGAACGCAGGAAGATCTAGCCATTTTTGAAAGGATAGTTTGATTTATCCATAAAGTTTGGTATTGACAGGCACTCAGAAAAATCATGGCGAGAATGTTGAGACCGTTGAAAATGGAATTGTGAGTGCCAATGATTTGTCTCGTCACATTTGTTTTTATTTGGAATTTCAAAACCGACTTTTTTCTATTCCATTCAAAGTTTTCGGGTGATAATTCCATATTTATTTTCTCCAATTCATTCCTCCACTTTCTAGTAGACTCAAAAGTAACTTGACATAGTACAACTAAACAAATGGTATCATGGAGAACAAGCATGATTCATGCATTTCCCCCTCATTTCATGTTTCTTTTCTCCAGCAAAAAAAAAATTAGTTCCACATTGCTTCCTGAAACCTAAAATATTTTACACCTTTAACAAAAATAAAAGGTGCGGGATTACCAAAAAAAAATCGGTGCCAAGCCCAAATACATTCCGACGTCATGTAAAAATGGGAAGATAAAATACGGTGATAATAATCCCGCTAAAATTCAAAGGAAACCCGAAAAATTAGGAAACCAGGAGAGGATAAGGGCACACAAAAAAAAAGGAAATAAAAGTATCCTGAAGGCAAGATTAAATGCAAATGGAACATGAACCACTGGAATGTCCAGAGAAAAAAAATGTACAAAAAAAAGGAATTCCAACTTCTAAGGAAAAATCCATTTTTCCATGTGCCGGAATGCAACCCGCCTTTTGCATGTCAAAATAGCGACGGAGAAAAAACCAATTCCTATCACACGTGAAGGCTATAGCCTGAGAAAATTAGAGGGTTTACCAAAGTCTCCATGGCGGAGTGAACACGGGAGCTTTGTTATTATTGTTCTTGTCCCATTATTATTATTATTATTCCCGTCCACACCAAAACCACAGCCAGAGACTGAAAAAAAAAACGCATGAATTTCTCCCCTTTTCTTAAGAAGAGAGGTACGAATGGGACAAAAAAAAATCACATTATCGATTTTCATACATGCTCACCACCTGACCATATAATTTTTTAATGTGTCCACCACCACCAACTGGTTATTTTTTTCATCCAGTGCTTTTTTCATAGAAATGGGAATCACACGTAATTGCATTTGTCCAAAGCAGGAATGCCACCCATCCAAGTCATAAAAAGGAGCTGGGGGAAAAGTTGGAGCGAAAATCTAATACAAAGCAAAGTCATGCAGCCTGGAAAAAAGCCCAATATAGCGAAACCTAACCGGAAATATGGGACAAGTTTAATAAGGGAAATCGAGAGAGCATGTAATAAGAAAAATATCAAAATTGAATGGACATACATATGTATACCTATACAAGAAAGAAGAAAGAGGGAAATAACATGAAAAGCGCAAAGAAATTTAACAAAACAACAAGTTCAGAAAAGAGACAAATACACAAATAAAAAAACAAGCGTAGGAAATATGAGAATAAAATAGAAGAGGAACAAATAAATAAAATGGCAGGATGCACAAAAATCAGTACAAAAAATGTGAAGAGACGAAACTAAAAAAATTCTAAAACTGAAATTAGAGGAAAAATAAGAAAAGGGAACAGAAGACAGAGGAATTTCAACAAAAAACAGAACGATTAGCAGAATAGAAAAACAGGAGGGAGAGACGAAAACAACGAATTGAAATAAACAAATGTGTACAGAAATGATGCTCCAGAAATATAACTCCAGAAATATAAAAGCTAAAACCGGCATTAAATAAGAAAGAGAGGAATGACACGAGCGGGAGAAGAAGGCATAAAAGAGAGAATATAAATCAATGGTGGAAAAAAGAGCAAGAAATGGTAAAGCAGAAAAACGTGTGAGAATTAACTGAAGGGAAACAAAAAAAGTAATTAGCAGAAGGAAAAATAAGAGAGGACAAAAGCAAAAGATAAAAGAGCAAATTGTCACGTGAAGAAGAAGCAAAAAAAAGGACCGACAAAAAAAAGTGAATTGAATTTGCTACAGGTGAAAACGGTCGGAAAGAGAAGGTAGCGAAGAAAAAGTGAAGTAGTAACGTTGTAAAAAAATTGTTACAGAGCAGTTACAAAATAAATTAAGCCAGAAATGGGGAGAGATTTTCAACAAGAGATACAAGGAGCTGCTACGAAGAGGCACAATGCCAGCAAAAAGTGACAGAAAAGACAGAGCGAGATAAAAACAAGATGAAGGGAAAGAAAAAAAAGGAGAAAAATAAAAAAGCGAAAAATATCGACAAAAGCATAAAACAAGGAGGAACAAGGAGACAATAGACACAAGTAGAAATATAGAAAAAGACGAAAAATAGAAATTAAAAAAAAAGAAAGACAAAATAGACAGATGAAAATGTAAGGACAAGGGACAAACAGACAAAAGAAAAGAAATTAAAACAGGAGACGAAGTATAAAAAGGAGACAGAACATAAAGGAAAATAAATAAGATTAGACGGAAAAATAGACAAAGAAGACAAATTCAAGGCAAAAAACAAAGTAGAAAAGGGGAAAACGAGAAAAAAGAAAACAAAGTTGACAAGGGGAAAACGAGAAAAAAGAAACCAAAGTAGAAAAGGGAAAAACAAAACAAAAAGAAACCAAAGTAGAAAAGGGAAAACCAAAAAAAAGAAAACAAAGTAGAAAAGGGGAAAACGAGAAAAAAGAAAACAAAGTAGAAAAGGGAAAAACGAGAAAAAACGAAGTAGAAAAGGGAAAAACGAGAAAAAAAACAAAGTTGAAAAGGGAAAAACGAGAAAATAAAAAACAAAGTAGAAAAGGGAAACAAAACAAAAAAAGGTAAACAAAGTATAAAAGGGAAACAAAACAAAAAAAGGTAAACAAAGTATAAAAGGGAAACAAGACAAAAAAAGGTAAACAAAGTATAAAAGGGAAACAAAACAAAAAAAGGAAAACAAAGTAGAAAAGGAAGCAAAATAGAAAAATTGAAAGAAAAAAGAGGGAAAAGGCATGGAGAATGGAAGAGAAAATGGAGTAAAAAATGGGAGATCGGTTCACACGTGAATAGCACAGAAAAAATTCGTACAGGAAGAATAGAAAGGAAG
Organism: Disparrhopalites patrizii; assembly: GCA_034698585.1. Lineage (NCBI taxonomy): Eukaryota > Metazoa > Arthropoda > Collembola > Symphypleona > Sminthuridae > Disparrhopalites > Disparrhopalites patrizii. The sequence goes on along the minus strand of JAQGBT010006748.1, from coordinate 6,348 downwards.
AAGAGGAGGTGGCGGACAATTACTTTGACATCTGCTTCCTCTTAACAAAATACACACCTGACGAGCTCCTCCAGCTCCCCTTGGCCGGCATGGAAGTGTGGTTCACCACAAAAAAGGAGCATGGAGAAAGAACAATGGAAGATATTAAAGGATATTTCCTCTTCCCTCTTCGCACAAACCCATTTTCAAGTTCTCTTTACTTGCCCAATAAATCCAGTTTTAAGTACAAAAGCGGTAAACCGCAAGGAAAAAACTTTTTTTTGTCCACACACACACAACTTTTCCCCTCTTAAACTTGTCCAAAGTCAAACTTTTACTTCCTCCTTACAAACTGGATTTTAACAAGAAAGAAATCAGGGACTTATTTTATCCTCCCAAAAAAAATTTCATCCTCTTTTCGCAACAATCTCAACTTTTCAAGTCAAATCTTGGGGAAGAAATAGAAATGTAAGCTGAAATGAGCTTTAAAAAAGTATCTTTTCAATGGTGGATGACTTTCCTGGAAAAAATCCTGGAAAAAAGAGGACAATTCCTGGAATTGTATCCGGCACTCATTTTAAAATGTTTCGCCCTTCATTTTTTTATTGGGGGAAACAAATTTTCCCTTAAACTCTTCCCCACTTTCCTCTCCATCTCCCTGAGTGTTTGAGTTCCAAAGGACTTTTTTCTCCAGGCGAAAGGCCAGGAGAAAGTATTTACATGGAGAAAGCAAATGTAACTTTTTTTTTCTAGGAGAATGTAATCCATGATAGATCCATTTCAACAGGGAAAGAAGATCTTGAGAAGATACATATGATCTTAAGTGTCTTCTTCCCAAAAAAATCTTCGTTTGCTTTTAACATACATATGGTTGCTTCAAAGAAGGGAGAAAGTCCACAAAAAAACTGCTTAAAAAAGTCCAGATTTTTTATCCCAACTTGACTTTCTCCAACAGATTTGAATCCTTTCTGGGCTAATGCCTTTCTCCTTTTTTTTCCTGCTACAGACCTGACATGGTCCTTGCCCTCAATTCCAGCCTCTTGGGTTATCTCCTAGAGAGAGAGGAGACATCAGGAAAAGGAAGGGAGACGACCCCTGAATAGAACAAATAACTGGAGAAACTGGAGAGAGACCAGGAGTGAATCCGTTCAATTCAAGAGACTCTCAAATGGGACCAAATACAAGTAAAGGATTTTACAGTGGCGCCAAAAAATTTGAAATTAAAATCCTTAAGCACGTTAAAAGCACCCTCGCGGCAAAGACTTTCACATCTGCCAAATTGGAAAAGGGACCATCTTCCATAAAAGGAAAGGCCTCGTCCCCAAATAATGAAATGGCCATCGCCTCAATTTATTTCCCTGGGAATCCCAATTTCTAAAGGAGAAGCAGAAGACGAACGGAGAGAGACAACGTGAGAGAAAATTACTCATTATAACATCATCATCTCCCCAGAGCCGGATGAAAGGGAGGAGAAGGAGGATAAGAATTGATGAAAGCGAAAGAGTGCAAACAAACAAAATTAGATACGATCCCAAACAAAAAAAACTGTCGAGGAAGGAGAAAGCCCGCAGGTAATGAGAGAGAAATGAAAGGAGAAAGCATAAGATAAAAGAAAGATATAAATAGGAACGTGAAAGGAGAAAAGAGGAAGAGATGAAGGAGTCACGGAGCCACAAAGTGAAAAGCTTTTGACTTGACTCTGCACGTAGTGTCAACAGTTTCTAGACATGTCACCGCACCCTCATCATTGCCGTCGGGGAAAAAGATGTGCGTGAGGGAAAGAGAAAGCGCAAGGGACACAAAGAGGGAAAGCAAGTCATCATGCCAAAAGGTGCGAGTCACAAAGAAACAAAAAGACAAAGAGTGTCAGAGATGAAAAACAAGCGAGTTTCGGCGAGGACAAATACTGATGGGAAAGAAAGCAGCGTAAGAGCGGAAAACAACGAAAGAGACAGGAGGAAACCAAAAGAAAGGAAGGGAAATAAGAGAAGAGAGACAGTGAAATATAACACAGAGAATAAAATCAGAGATAAGGAAACAAAATAATAGCAACAGCAGAAAGTTAAAAAAGAGGAGGAATAAAAACTTAAACAGGGAGAAAATAGTGAAAGACTGAGCAAAAAACGCGAGAAACAGAGCAAATAGGAAGAAATGGAAAGAAAGAGGAGAAATAAAGAAAATAAGAAACAGAGCAAAAAAAGTGAGTGACTGAGTAAAAAGTGAGCGAAATAGAAAATTGGGAGAATTAAAAAGGGAGAGCGAAATAGAAGAGAGAGAAATATCAGGAACAGAAAATGGATAGAGAAATAAAAAGGAAGGAGAAACAAAAGAAGTAACAGGAAAGACAATGGATAGAGAAATAAAAAGGAAGGAGAAACAAAAGAAGTAACAGGAAAGACAATGGATAGAGAAATAAAAAGGAAGGAAAAACAAAAGAAGAAATAGGAAGGAGAAATAAAAGAAGGAAAAGGAAAGAAAATGGATAGAGAAATAAAAGAAGAAAAGGAAAGAAAATGGATAGAGAAATAAAAGAAGAAAAAGGAAAGAAAATGGATAGAGAAATAAAAGAAGGAAAAGGAAAGAAAATGGATAGAGAAATAAAAGAAGGAAAAGGAAAGAAAATGGATAGAGAAATAAAAGAAGAAAAAGGAAAGAAAATGGATAGAGAAATAAAAAAGTAGGAGGAATAAAAGAAGAAAAAGGAAAGAAAATGGATAGAGAAATAGAAAGGAAAGAAGTGGTAACTGGGAAATTTGTGGAGCGAAAAGACAAAAAAAAATATATAATTGAATGAGAGGAAGAGAAAGACTGAAAAACGGCCATATATAGAAAGCGATAAAGAAAGTGAGAGAAAAAAGATTGTAAAAAGAGCCTGACTAAAAAGGCACAGAGGATGCAAGAAAGAGGTTGGGATGGAGAATTAGCGATGGGGCAAAGCCGAGAGAGAGAAAGTGCTTAGGAGAGAATTGCAAAGAAAAAGAGAGAGAAAGAGAATGAGAAAGAGAGAGAGAAAGAGAGTGAGAAAGAGAGAGAGAAAGGGAGAGAGAAAGAGAATGAGAAAGAGAGAGAGAAAGAGAGTGAGAAAGAGAGAGGGAAAGAGAGAAAGAAAGAGAGAAAATAGATAAAGAGAAAATCTTTTTCTTCCAATGATAAGCACTTTGATAGCAAACAAAAGCTTGACTCTTGTTTGTTTCCTCACTTTACTTCCTGTTTCTACAAATTATCAGCCTCACACCACCTCCTCCTCCTTCCCCACCGCCTCCTCCTCCTCTTTTGAGAGGAGGAACGCGTGTCTTCCTCTACCCCCTTCAATTCAGGTACTCACACACACATACGTTTAGTGGCAAAGAATCTCCCTTCTGAGATTTAATCCTCAACTTCTCGAGAGAAGAGCATACACACACACTTTCCGCTTGAGAAAGTATTCTCCCGCATTTGATTTCAAAGGGATCTTTGGATGCTCCTCCACCGACATGGCTCCTCTTCTCCCCCTTTTTCTCACTTGTTATAGTCAAAAGCATCAAAAAATTGTCCTTTGGAAAGGAGCATTTATATAGTATGTTGGCTGTCCGTTTTTCGGGAGAGGAAGAAACTGATGTTTGCCTAAAATGTTGAGAATGTCGCAATATCCCACCCCGAACCCTTTCCCCCCGTACTTTGACACGCTTCATCAACACACACAAACTTTACAATCTCATCATATATGAGGGGATATCATTTTCATTTTCGAGGGGGATGAAGAAGGATCCATGAACCTTCTCACGTTCTCAACCCTCTCCACTTTCTACCAGGGAATTAATATTTACAAAAACATGTGCATGGCTCTTTCCCGGGAATTTACTCTTGGGTGAATTACAACCGTATTTCCGGGGAAATGGGGAAAGAAAGCCCTCAAAGATTTTTTTTATTATGAGGGGATGATTTGAATTAAACTTGTAATAAGTGGGGGAATTTTGTTCGTCTTCCCCTTCTCTCGTAGTCTCTCGTGTTTCTCTCTGTCGTTCTTTTCTCCGATCATTTCTCTCTGTGCCTTCCTCCCTGTCTCTGTTGTTCCCTCGTTGGGTCTCTCCCCATTCTGTCTCTTTCTTTGGCGCTTTTTCTTTGTCTCTCTCTTTCTTGCTTCACTCCAATCTAGTCTCTTTCTTTAGTCCCTTCTATTTGTGTCTCTCTTTCCTTTTTTGATTTGTGTCTCTCTTTCCTTTTTTGCTTTCATTTCACCACAGCTTGTCTCGCTCCATCTTTTCTCTGTCTTCCTCTCTCTTTGGCTCTCTCTAATGTCTCGCTCCATCTTTTCTCTGTCTTCCTCTCTCTTTGGCTCTCTAGCTTGTCTCGCTCCGCTTTTTTTAAATTTCCTCTATTTTCGTCTCTCTTTTATGTCTTGCTCCATCGTTTATCTTTCTTCCTTTCTCTTTGTCTCTCGTTTTTGTCTCGCTCCATCTTTTCTCGTTCTTCCTGTCTTTGTCTCTCTTACTTGTCTCTCTCTATTCTAGTGTGTTTCTTTCAGCATATCTCTTTGTCTCTCTTACTTGTATCTCTCTATTATAATCTCTTTCTTTCGGCCTTTCTCTTGTCTCTTTCTATTGTAATTTCTTTCTCTCGTCCTTTCTCTTTGTCTTTCTTTCTTGTCTCTCTCTATTGTAATCTCTTTCTATTGGTTTTTCTCCGTCTCTCGTTTTTGTCTTATTCGAAACTCTTTCTATCGGTCTTTCTGTTTTTCTCCCTTTCTTGTCTCTTTTTTATTCTAAATCACTTTCTTTCAGCCTGTCTCTTTTTCCCTTTCTTGTCTCTCTATTTGAATCTCTTTCTGCCGTTCATTCTCTTTGTTCCTCTCACAATCTTTCCCTTTCCAACTTGTCTCTTTCTAGTGTCCCTTCTGTTTGTCTCTCTCTACTCTGTTTTTTCCCGCCCTTTCTTCCGTTCTATCTCTCTCTCTCTCTTCTATTTCTCTTTCCTCCCCCTTTCACGTCCCCTTTTCTGCCTAGTTCTCACTGTGTTTCTCTCTTCTCCCTGTCTCTTTTTCTCGTCTCAGCTTCTTTCATTCTTGTCTAGCTGTCCTCTTTCTACCTCTTTCTCCGTATTCTCTCTATATTTTTTTCACTTCTCTATTCCTCTCTACGTATTCCTGTCTTCCTGTTTATACCACTTTCCGGGGCACTCTCTGCCTCTCTCCTTCTCCCTTTTTCCCTCTTTTGAGTTCGCCTCACTCCCGGCCGGTGAATTCCCCGGCTCCAGTAGAGATATAGATATAGAAGTAGATTTTCCTCGCTCAAATTATTCGGTGGGGAATGGTGAGAAATTGAATTAATTTCTTGAAAACTTTCCGCTCTCCCCTCCCACGGAATCCCCACCGTTCTTCACTCTTTCAAGTATTTTTTTCCGCTCTCTCTCTCTCACTCACTCTTGAGAAAAACTTGCAAAGGGAATCAAAGGGAGGGGAATTTCCGAAAAGATGAGCATTAATAATAATAGTCGTTGTAATAATGCGGTCGTTGTGAGTAGTCTTATTAGTGTAACTTGTAATGAGTTCGTTGAAGCGTGGACATGAACCGTATTGAGGTTCTCACTCAATAGGACTTGTGTGTCTCTCTCGTCTCTCTCAGTCTCTCCTCCTCCCATTCGTCTCTCCCTCATCAAAACATCATAGTCGTCTTCCTCTTTTGCATTACGGGAGGGGGAGGAGGCCAAGGAAGACGGAGGGAATGTTTCTCATTGACGGACTTATTTGAGCTCATAAAAGGGAGAGGGACGTGTAAGTTTAATGAGGATGTGTCGACACGCTGAGAAGCACATTCTCCGGCCCTTGCACAAAGTCAATACATGTCTCTCCTTCCCTTTCTTCCCTTCTAGCTCCTCTCATCCCCCCAAAACTTCTCATCATTCCGTCCATAAATACCCATAATGAGTGGAAGGAGAGCCGAGAAAAGAAATATTTCCTAACCAACGAGAGATTTTACAGCATTTTCACGTACAATTTACAGCTGGTGGAGGATGAGAGATCGGAAGAGGAGAGAGAGAGAGAGAGAGAGGGAGAGAGAGAGAGGGAGGGAGAGATCATGTTCATTGTGGTGTGCGTGAAAGAGCATGACACGGACCGTCGACACAAAAGTATTTATCTGTGCGGTGAGGAGAGGACGGGAGCTCATAAAGCTTCTGTGTGAGTGTGTGTGTGTGAAAGGAGAGGGAAACCACACATTGGATTTCCCCAATATGTGCCAGACGGAGACAGAGAGATGTGAGGGAGACAGGGAGGATGGGAAAGGGAGAAAGAAAGAGATTTGGCTAGTCACGGAGAGAATAAAAGAGAGAAAGGAGACAGGAATAAAAGAGAGAAAGGAGACAGGAATAAAAGAGAGAAAGGAGACAGGAATA
>JAQGBT010006747.1:0-11966 GCA_034698585.1 Disparrhopalites patrizii | reverse complement strand
TCGCATCACAAAGTACTCATTCCTAAGCAACCAATAAAACTACCAAAACACTGAAAGACAATAATGTAATAATACATGACACAACAACACCATTAGCATAAACAAGAATTCAACTAGTTGCTAAGTGCAACAGTAGAGTGTAACTCTACAGTACATAGGTATAGTGGAAATGTTGTTCATATCATAAAATAGACTCGTTGCAAACAAACTCTAATGTATAAGCTATAATGCATAGAAGCAACAAATATCCAAGAAAGATAGCTCAACAGCTCAAGTGTGTATTTACTAAATTAAATTTTATTAATTTTAATTAATAAATTTTCAAATACTGTCCTGCATGCATACGTGAACAATAAATCGGAGTGGAAATAATTTTTGAAGCACATCCTTAACAAATAATGGTATCTAGCACCATTTGGAAATCTTTAGGCCAATCCCTTGGTCCTCAGCACATCCTTCACAATCCTTTTCACAGCCTTAGTGGATTCTGAGGAATATTTTTTCCCGTAGTCCGAGTTGATCTTCTCTTTTGACAGGCTACGAAAGGCATTTTCCGCCGCGATGGCTCGCACCGTTCGTTGCAGCTCCACGGGAATGTTTTTGATAGAAATTTTTACAGTGCAACTGTGAGGATTAATCAAATCTTACTAAAAGATTTCACGCCTATTTTATTGCTCCTCAGACGGAACAGTCATAAAAATCGTTTCTAATGTATCCAATTGAATTTTCCAAAATATATAAGCTTATAAGCTATACGTAAAGGTTTCAAGGAAGATATGGACAAATTTTCTTACTCATCCACAGCAATGCTTTCCTCTGACACGTAATAAGTCGGGGGCGACGTGATCATGAACCGATTGAGGAAAGAACGCCGGTGGCAAAGCATGATCTGAATCTTCCTGGAGAGGATAAATGTCTCCATGAGATAAATTTGTTCCAGCTGATTTGAAAGCTTATTTATTTCCGCCTTCTTTTGCAAACCCTGTAATTTTTGGATAAGTCAAACATAACAAATTTAATGATGTCTTATTTTGTGAAATGCAAAACAAAGTTACTATCATCTTACAATGTCAATACAAATGTTTGATTTGTGAATTGATTTATACCTGAATGTCGCTAACTGTGAATCCAATGAGGAGATTGAATAATGTGATGGAGACAATGATGACAAAGAAGAGGTAGATGATCCTCCCAGAGATTGGAAAGGCCGTTTCGCCCTCATTGAAGAAATCATCATAATCCAATTCTCCAGTCATCATCACGATGACTTTCATAAATGCCAGTGGCAGGGAGATAAATGCTTGGTTCTACAAGAAAAAAGGACAATAAAACAAATTTGTCATTAAATTCCATATTAAATTTGTAATTAAATTCCATATTAAATTTGTCATTAAATTTCATATTAAATTTGTAATTAAATTCCATATTAAATTTGTCATTAAATTTCATATTACATTTGTCATTAAATTCCATATTAAATTTGTCATTAAATTTCATATTACATTTGTCATTAAATTCCATATTAAATTTGTAAAAAATTCCATATTGTCATTAAATTCCATATTAAATTTGTAAAAAATTCCATATTGTCATTAAATTCCGTATTATCTCTACATTTGTCAATAATATCCATATTAAATGCCATATTGTCATTAAATTCCGTATTACATTTGTCGATAATATCCATATTAAATTTGTTATTAAATAGGTAAATTGCTCTAGCTTGCGTAAAATGACATTTGTTAAGATTTCCAATTTATAATCAGGAATTTGATTAAATTTTAAATCAGCTTCATCTTACCCCAGGAAGAAGGAGGCTCAACGAAAGGGCGAATGCAATGAGCAAGGAAGCAAAGATGAGCATGAACATGGCAAAACTTTTGAGGACCTGAAAAGATATAAATAAATATATATATATAAAGATATATATAAATTTCAGTCTGTAAATCAATTTTGAAGTCTGAAGAAATTCAGCAAAAAATATATATATAAACTGTTTCAATGCACAAAACACATGTAATTAGTGGAAAAATTGAATTTTCTTCAAGTTGTATTTTTAAACAGTATATTTTGATTTTTTCTCACTCACCCGAACAAGAATTTCCACATGAAGGCCTAACCTGGGATGCTTTCCAATTTGCGACAAAATGAGACTCCAAGCGACAAATATTCCAAACTATTCCATATCCAAATTTGTTTTGTAATTATGTATATTTTCTGATTATTGACGCTCAAAGTACAAAAAAATGTATGTTTACCTTTTACATTTACATTAGGAATGTCGACGATTGTCTTTAAAAACTTACCGCCGCCACTTCATACATCCATTCAGCAATTGTATGGGAAAAGAGAACTGGCCAAGTGATAATGCCCACGGAAATGATGAGGAGCCATTGCCCGTAATTCTCCAGTCCCTTGAAATACAGTATGAATTTGCGGGAGGAGGACAATTCAAAGAATTCCTTGAACACAACAATGGCCGTCATGCTCAGCAAAAAATATAGCAGCCAATGGTTGGACAGGGTTAGCTCGCAAGTTTCTTCTGTATGTAGTTACACGGTTTTTATCAAGCAAAATAATTTAACATTGTATTCATTGTCAGTTGATGTAACAATATTAATGATTGACAAACTTTCAAGGCCAATCTGTTCAATGGACAGGCCAAACCAGGTGAATCGCTTGTAAAAGTGCAGTTCTTCTTCCGCCGTGAAATTCATGAATGTCTTGTACGGACAACTTTGGAGGTAAACTTCTGCGATGAACACAGTGTAAATTAAGAGCCAAGCAATCTGCACTCCAACGAAACCACAATTTTTCCATTATTATAGCGCCATAATATTTTTAAAAAATTATTAGAAGCTAAAATTTTTATACACATTTTCTTTTGATTAAAATGTGAAAACAAACCCAAAAATTATACATTTTATGTACAGGCTTTCTGTACATAAAAATGAGAGTACGTCCGTACATGAAAAAGCATGGAGAACCAGAAAAGGAATCGGATCTTTTTCCATTTGAGTTCCAGGAAAATTTTGACCAGAGGATGGCTCAAGATATCTTTGGGTGTATTTCTACTGTCGTCCAAGGCGTATGAGAGTAATTCGGTCTCTCGGTTCAGGAACATCACATCGTTTTCGTATGCCGGATAGCCAACTAACGCCCTGTAAATTATAGACACTATATTGGATACATTCAATGCCAATCTTTAATATTATTGTAGCAATAATACATATTTTTTCTACTGCCGTAGCTCATTTATTCCCATTTTAAAATTATGTGTGTGTTTATTAAAATGTTATTTATAAGATAAAAGTACCCAAAATTTAAACGGAGCTTCAGATTCTCATCGGTCACCTCATAACCATCTTCGGCCGTGATTCCCAAATTGAGAATGCTGAGCATGGCCGTAGGAACGTGGCTATAAATTAGCTCCAGCGCCTCTTCGTCGTCGTTGTTTCTGAAGACAGAATCCCCAATTTATTTATTGTTATACACGTTTTACAGTCCAACCTCTCTATAACGGATCCCCTTAAATCAGCATATTTTCCCCATTATAACGAAAAACCGTTATGGAGAACAGAAATGTCTATGTTAACAATTGGAGAAAGTTTTTGAGAGAAGCATTTGCAGCCACCGGTATAGAGTGAAAACCGTTATAATGGAGCCCGTTATTGGGAGATTCGACTGTACATATTTATAAAAGTATTTGAATGATATTTTTTATTTTAACAAATGATCCAAATTTAATTTCTAAATGTTTCTTTCTGTGGCAGGCCAACGCTCTATAAAGTGGAGTCTCTATATAACAACTCTGAAGGGAAGGGCGAGAGATATTGTCACAGGGAAAGGTTGTTATATGTAACATTAAATTGTACTTGACATGTACAAAGGGCGAAAAAAATAATGTTGTTATAGAGAAATTTTGTTATAAAGAGACTTGTTATAGAAATACTCCACAGTGTAGAGTGGAGTCTTTATATAAAAACTCTGATGGAGGGGCGAGAAATAATGTTATAAGGAAATTTTGTTATACAGTGGAGTCTCTTTGTAACAACCCTGACGGGAAGAGCAAAAAATATTGTTACAGGGAAATGTTGTTATATAGAACATGAAATATGCACCTTACATATACAGTGGAGTCTCTCTATAACAACACTGTAGGGAAGGACAAAAACATTGTTACTGGGAAATATTGTTACATGGAACATTAAATATGCACCTTACATATTCATACATACGAGGGGCTGGAAAAATAATGTTGTTACAGAGAAGTGTTGTTATAAAAAGACTTGTTATAGAGAGGCTCCACTGTATTTGTTCAAGTACCGTATGTTAACATCAGCATTGGCTAATATGAGCATCTCCACCACTTTTTTCGACTCGTTCTTGGCAGCCAAATGTATGGCCGTGTCCTTATTGATGTCCGCCATGTCAATGAGGAGCTTCTGGAGGTCATTCCTGGCCCTGGATTTGGTGATTTGTGGGCTCTTGAGTAGGAGCTGGACGCATCGCCCGGCATTTTTTTGATTCCCTTGAAAGTCAAATTTTTCAAGTCAAAATTTAAATTTACAACATTTTATCATATATACAACAGATAACAATCCATCGATTGGCTATATTAGTAAAAGTGATATGTGTTGATCTGGTGTCTAACAAGACATTTAGACGGGGAAATATGTCAAATGGGAAAATAAATATCATTATTGCCTGTGTTTACAGTGGAGTCTCCATATAACAAGTCTCTTTATAACGACATTTCTCTGTAACAACATTATTTTTCCAGCCCTTCGTACATGTAAGATGCATATATAATGTTCTGTATAACAACTTTTCCCTATAACAATATTTTTCCCGTCACTTCAGAATTGTTGTACAGAGACTCCACTTTACATAAAACCGTGCATTTTTAGGGAGCAAAATTTATTACGTACCACAACAAGCGGCCCAATGAAGGGCGGTCCGGTCCTTGAAATCCTTTTGGAAGACATCCCTAGTTTTCACCAAATTTTCCAGCTCCTCAACATTTCCACATTTGGCGGCGTTGTGCAGGGGGAAGACGGAGCAGTCCGGGGTCGGCAGCACTGGGATGTAGGTGGATTGGTTGAACATTGCTTCACACGCACAGTTGTGTTCGAAATGAGAGGGATATGCTTATACTAATGACATGAATTCACTTTCAAAGGTCCGATATCTTATCAATGTTTTTGCCATCCTCATGCCTAATGATGACAAAATTGTACTTCTGTACAAGCACAGGCTGCCCCGGTGTATTCGTCACCCCCAGAATATAGTTTTAATATACGGCATATACTGAAACTGTGTACGCGCATATCTTTGTTTAATTTAATTGAAGGTGAATTTTATATGTAATTTGAGTGAAGGCAAATTTTGGGGGATTTTAAGAGAAATTTTAATGGCAATTTTACGTCAAATTTGCGATTTTAAAGCAAATGCTAGGGCAAATTTGCGGGATTTCAAGGCAAATTTTCCGGAATGTGCAATTTAATTGAAAAAATATTTAATTTGTGATTTAATTCAAAGGATTTACGTGTAATTTAATTGAAGAGAAATTTTATGTGTGAATTAAGTTAAAGGAAAATTTATTTGTAATTTAATTGAAGGGAAATTTTATGCGTGATTTTATTACCAGAAATGTATTTATTAATTTGATTGAAAACAAATTTTGTGTTTAATTTGATTGAAAGCAAATTAAATAAGAAGCTATTTTTTTTACGAGTATTTGATTCGTTTTAGTGATTCGTCAATTGTAAATTTAGCTGTAAGGTTAGTTGTATGGAATAGATTTGAGAAAACTAAATGTTTTGCTTTTTCACAATTTTGAACATATGCTTTTAGTGTTTTAACAAAATTCCATGAATTCTTATATTCTTTCTTTGGGAAAAATCCCGCAAAATGATTTTACAGATTTGTAAGTTATAGCATGCGCGACGTATGTATTTATTGCTATAATTTTATGTATCACCCTGTACATGCATACGTCGGCCGTACCGACGCCAATATGCTAAAACTAATGGCACCAGGAATTTTTTTTACTTATGGGTCCACACACCTTTTTTCATTAACAATATATTGTATGACTAAACAGTATTTCATTGTATATATACATATACGAGCATGTTTATTCTCGGAGTGAGAGCAAAACATTAAGCTGTGAGTAATGCTGTGTAATGCACTGTGTCCTAATTTGGATGCTCTAATCATGAAAAGAAGTACATAGTCACCATATTTGTAAACGGATACTTGTATTGATGCTAATGACACTTAAATGAAGCTAATCATCATCATCATCATAAAAATGTTTGAAAAACCACGTCATTCATTACACTCCAAGCATGATAATACACTATACATAAATGGAATTGCGTGATAGGCAAAACAAAAGTGAAAGCTCAATCGAATTACACTTTTAGTCTGCCATTAAGCCCTTCAATATTTCCATTCCTCCGATTCTGCCTGACTTCGGTCATTTCCTCATCTGCGGGCTTCGTGGGGACCGCCTCGTACTTCATGTGATTGAATGCAACCAGATTCGGATTGGATGCGAGGTGGCTCATTTCGTAGAAGGCGGAGTGCTCGGCTCCTTCGTAGGTATTTTTATTGGGAATTCGCTCATCACGAAGTGGACAGCACAGGCACTTTTGGAGGAGCGGGTGGAGATATTTCTTGTCCAGCTTTTTGGCATCGGACCAACCTACGAATCACATGTACATACAGACAAATTTATTTATGTATGAAAATTTGTTCTGGAGCATAAATACGTACATACATAAGATACAAATATAGCGAAATGTAAAATTTAAAAACAAACGAAATACAAAAGCTTGAAATTTTGAATCGCAATTAATTAATTGCCTTCAATGCTAATTAACTATACCTCCAGTAGCCAGACCTACCACCATCCCCACAACGGTCGTAATAACGGAGCCCACGAAAGGGTACAAGATATACGACAAGGAATACAATTTTTCCGGCCATTCTCTATATCATAAAACATTTTTTTTTACTCAGTTTTAATTAAGAATTTAATTACATATATATTAAAATACTAAAAAATACAGTTGTGCAACCCTTAATTGGGAAAATGCAAAACAAATTAGATGTGAATGTAGTCGAATCTCACTATAACAGCTCTCTCTATAAAAGCAGTCTTACTATAACAGCATCCTGGGAGCTTTATAATGTAAACAGCTCCTTCTATATAACAGCACCTTCCGTTACAGCGATTTTCTATTAAAACGGGATTTCTCTAGCCCTAGGCCACATTTCTCTCGCTATAACAGCACTTTCTTTCTATAACAGTATTCAGCAACCATCAATCACACGTTTGGCATTAGTGGTTTCTCTAGAACATCACTTGAACCTTTCAATAACACAAATTTATTCCTTTTTGAACGAAAATTCAACATTTTCACTAAAATTTCGTAAATATGGATATGTTTTGCTAAATCATCAAATTTGCTAAATCACCTGGAATTAGCCGCGTTTAATTAATTTTATTATTATTTTTAACCCAATTTTCTATAACAGTATCTTGCTATAACAGCACAATTTCATGTGCAGATAGGGTACTGTTACGGTGAGAGTCGACTTGTATCTCAGAAAGCCGCGCACTAAGTCATTTTTGTAGAACCAAAATGTCTGGGTTTTAGAAATTCTAAATTTCAATTTTCCAATTTCTACATGAAATAGAAAGATAAAATTGAGATTTGCTAAATCCCTATAGTGATGCTCAGCTGTGTATTTGTTGAAGATAATCCGTACATTTCCGGTGAAGCTGTTCTATTTCCTGAAACGATAGCAGATAAATTTGTCTCCGGTGGGCAATTGTCAGCGTAAACGGGTAGCGGTGGAACGAAGGCTTTCTTCATCAAGAAGGCTTGCACTGCCATAAAGCACATGCTAATGAGACCAGTTAGCATTCCAGCCGTTGCTCCCTGCCGATTTAAATATATTATAATTAAGTAATTAAATATATTATAATTGCAGTGGCAATTGCATTAGAGCATTTAAAATATATCTGAAATGAATTTCTTACCCATTTATTTACAAAGGGAATGAACAAGCCCATTAAAAAGACGGATCCCAGGGGGCCAGCAAAGGCCCCTGCGGCTGTGACTGCGGCCTGGAAAACGGCGCCCATGTTCTTTGCCGCAAAGGCCAAGGCCATACATAAGATTCCGAATAGAAGGGCTAAAAGGCGAGGTTAGCAATCAATTAAATCGCTCATCTTTAACTATAACAAAAGACTGACGTCCAGATAAAATTTTGTTTAGCATATCATACCAATGAACCGCGTTATATTTGCTTGTGTTCTCGGCGATCTTTTCCCGAAGAAAGGGATGTGCGAAAGGAAATCTTCCCATACAACGGCGCTTAGGGAGTTGAGAGACGAAGAAATCGAGCTATATTGCAAAATACATATGTGCGTACAAGTTTAAATGTACATTAATAAAATCTCCTTGTCACGCAAAATTGTTCACCTTAGCACCGCGCTGAATATGCAGGATATAAACAAGCCCATTATGCCTGCAAAAATAAATTTGTCACTGCAATTATATACAAAAAAATTTCCTTGACGCAAAATTTTGTGGGACATATAATAGAAATAAATTTGTTTAGAATTATGATCGTACCGGGAAGAAAAGCTAATTCGTTTACAACAAAATGAGGCACGATTTGGTCGTATTTGGTAATATGCCCGATGAGTACGGGATCACATCCCACATACGTGCCAAAGATGGAGATGCCAGTTAAAACCACAAGGGTTATGGTGAATACTTTGAGTAGCACGGATAAGAATACAGCTCTGTAAGAACGGAAATTAATACGGATTGTTGATGCAAGAATGCATTCATAAAATAAATTAGGGTATATGAAAAATTTATAACTACACTTCATAAATTTGTTCCTCAAGATTAATTAATAATTAACAAATTAATTACCTCAAGACATGATTAAAACTAGACAAACTGGAGTAGCGCTGAACCTGCGATTGGTGTGTTCCATACAGAAATACAATGGATACACCGGTTCCTAATACAAAATTCAGGGTATTGTATCGCATGAAAGGGTCCACGGTCCAGCTAATAAACAAATCACACGGTATACACTCCGTATATAGATATAGCCATTGATATATGTATCCGTTCTAGACGCAAGTTATTGATTTTAAGGAAAATATACAAATTGCAAATTTTGTTGTGTAACTATACGTAATGTTTGCTATAAATAAATTTAACTCACTCCAACAGCTCTAAACGTCCATGTTCATAGGCAGCGCGAAAAGCGGTTGTAAATCCACCGGATGAAATCATGCCCTAAATGAAATTTGGTATAAAAGTATCGTTTCACGCATAGCTTTTCACGGCATTACAGCAAGCCTAACATTTTAACTGGGAGTTTGTAAGTTACTCTGAAATGGTCATGGTGATTACCTTAATAACAATGGCCAGCATCCCAACAATTATCATCACAAACTGGAAGACATCTGAGGGTTTATTATATATAGATGCATACATACATACACGCAATTATTATACCTAACGATTGCATTACATTGGCATAATTATATATGTATGCATACATGCTGGTGTCGCTCAGCCGACTAATTTAACTTTAAAGATAGTATAAATCCAAAAAATATTAATTCTCTTACCAGTCCAAACAACAGCTTTTAGACCTCCCTAAAAATGAACAAAAAAATTGTAATGGTTAATTGATACATCTGGGGGGAAATGGGGAGAGATTGGGATGATACACAAATTGACCAAAAATAGGTATGCAACAATTGGAAAAGGTCATAATCTGCACTTACAATTGATGTGTATACCGTGCCACAGACGCCGATGCACACTGCAAATTTAGCTTGTTTCAGTTTTAGGCAGATATCTCCTTTTTTTTACGGTTTGCATGCTCCAATACAGATATATACAGTCAATTCTATCTATAACGGGTTAGCAAAAAGCAGCCAGAAAAACCGTTATAACGAATAACCGGTATAAGAAAAACCGTTAAAAAACGGTTTTAATGGCGGGGGATTCGAAATTACCGAAAAACCGGCATCGCGTGTGAGGGCGTGGACTGAAACCATTGTAGCAAAAAAGGAATTTATGGCGGGGGATTGATAAATTCGAAAAAACCGTTATAGCGCGTGAGGGCGTGGCCTAAAATCGTTTTAGCAAAAAATAATTTATGGTGGGGATTCAGAAATTGGAAAAAACCGGTATAGCATGTGCGGGCGTTGCATAAAACCGTTATAGCAAAAGACATTTATTGGTCGGGGATCCAGAGCTTCTTCGGTATAACGAAAAAACCGTTATAAAATAACCGTTATAGAGGAAAAATAACCGCTTAGCCTTGAAATGGTCTCGGGCGGGTTTGTGAAATCTGTTATAGTATACGAAAACTGTTATACGGAGGTCCGTTATAGAGAGAATTGACTGTAATGCAGTATGTATGTATGGATCGTAGTAACAGAAATTTCTATACTTACTAATGCTCATCCACATTGGCAGCCCCAGGATTGTTTCCAGAGCAATGGAGGGAGCGTACAGGATGACAGCGGTTACAGCTGTGCGCTGTACAAATTTTTTGGTCACAGTGAAATTAAGTCCACATTAAACACCAGATTTTCACACAAAATATAACAATGCCAATATGTATATACAGTGGAGTCTCTCTATAGCAAGTCTTTTTGTAACAACATTTCTCTGTAACACTATTATTTTTCCAGCCGTTCGCACATGTTAGGTGCATATTTTATGTTCTAATATATTAGAATGTTCTTATATATAAGAACATTTCTCTATAACAATATTTTTTTTTACCTTTCCTTCGTAGTTGCTATGTAGAGACTCCACTGTATACACCTCTATAAAAACTCTCCTTATAACAACTTTTATTTTCAGCCCATTGTATATCCATATGTATAGTATATTTTATAATCAATGTAACAACTTTCCAGATAGCAACCATTTGTGCTGTTCTTTTCATCGTTGTTATAGAGAGAGTCCACTGGATACATACCTATACCTATAAGTATATATGCCACCATAAAATTAGCGAGTTTATGATAGCACTTATTCTGTAGAAATTTACTTTACCTGTAAAATGAAGGCCAAGGACGCGCACCACCGCACTATCATTGTGTCAAATCTCATTTCAAGGTACTAAAACAATTAAATTAATTTTTGACATAAATTCAATTTACAATAATTTGTAATTTAAGTAATCAGTCGACTCTCTCTATAACAGCTCCCCTCAGATAATCAAATTTTCACCGTTATAAAGAAAAACCGTGATAGAGAACTGAAATTTCTATGTTAACTATTGGAGAAAGTTTTTGAGGGAAGCAATTTCTGCCACCGTTACAAAGAGAAAACCGTTATAAGGGAGCCAGTTATAGAGAGGTTCGACTGTATAATTATTTACAGCACATACACTACTATAGTAGAACATCTTAATCGCACTCTTCATCGGAGAAATATATTTGCATACTATTGCGATAATATTGTAACCAATATTTGTAAAAAAAAAAATCAAAAGTTGTAAAACAAAGGCAAAATTTGTAAAAAAAATCTTTGTGTCATACTTCGTACACGCTGGTGAGCTTCATCTTGTAGAAGACGGAAATGAACATATAAGTGGTGATTGGGACAAATACAAAAGCGAGTAGTGTCATAAAGAAAATTTGGATTCCATGGGCGTAGATTTCCGCTGGATAGCCTGCATGATAAATTGCACAAAAAATTGGAAAATAATTATTGTACAGTGTTAATTTTTTTAAAAATTAATCAGCGTTAAATTTAGTTGGCAAAGATTTATCAATGTATAGTTAAATATTAATTACCTAAAATCATGATAGCTGAAAAGTAGGTAACGAGCATGGAAGCAGAGATGGCAAAAACATTCATCTCCCGCCCACCCACCAGCAAGTCTTCATTGGT
>JAQGBT010006746.1:0-11966 GCA_034698585.1 Disparrhopalites patrizii | reverse complement strand
TTATTTCTCTTTCTTAGCTCTGTTGATTTCTCTTTCTTAATTCCCTGATTTCTCTTTCTTAGCTCTCTTGATTTCTCCTTCTTAGCTCTCTTGATTTCTCTTTATTTCTCTTTCTTAGCTCTGTTGATTTCTCTTTCTTAATTCCCTGATTTCTCTTTCTTAGCTCTCTTGATTTCTCTTTCTTAGCTCTCTTGATTTCTCTTTCTTAGCTCTCTTGATTTCTCTTTATTTCTCTTTCTTAGCTCTCTTGATTTCTCCTTCTTAGCTCTCTTGATTTCTCTTTCTTAGCTCTCTTGATTTCTCTTTCTTAGCTCTCTTGATTTCTCTTTCTTAGCTCTCTTTATTTGTCTTATGGCTCCTGTTTCCTCTTTTAATTCAAATCTCAACGATTCTTGGTCTTTCCCGTACTCTTCCTTTCTTTGTTTGCTCCTCACTCGTGTTGTGTACCTTTCTCTTCTTTTATTTTCTGCTCTGCCTATCGCCTTTGCTATAGCTGACTTTCTTCAGCCTTCTCTCAACTATGCACTCTCTCTGAATCTGAATCCGTCCGTTCACTTCGGTTTCACCGTTGTCCAATCTCGCGCACTTGTTTCTCCTTCCCACAGCTTTTTATTCCCCACTCGAAATTGGTTATATCCATGTTCACGTCGAAAAAAGCACCAGAGAAAGATGGAGAGAGCCAGGGCAAAATCCACAAAAGGAAAGTAAGGGAAACGAAGCATGAAACCGCAAGCCGGAGTTCGCATGAGGGGAAAGTCAGTAAATATACTAGCCCAATTATTCCTCCTCCCTCCACTTTCTCCCTGCCACTGCCATTCACGCTAATCTCCATACTGGGGCAAACAAAGAGAGAGAAATGAAGGAACATCTTTCGTTCCTCAAGGGATTAAGAGTGAAGAGTCTATTTCCCATACTGTTTCACTTTCAGCCTCCTTTTCTGCCTTGTTTCTCTCCAGAGCAAAAAAAAAAACAATTTCGCCAACACTGCCACTTTCCTTGATGATGTGTTGGCTCCCCTCCCGTTCTCTGCCTTTCCTCAACCTCCTTCTCATTTTTTATATGAGTCACAGTGTCCCCAAGCCTGGCAAGGGAACATTGTCAAATGATATTCTTATACTACTGCATTTTGCTACCACCACATTCTAGATCAGTGTCTCCTTTTGTGTCCTGGAGGAAGGGAAAGTGAGAGAGAGAAAAACCAGAATTTGGCAAAGCAGATTCTTTCTTCTGGTGGAATAACAATGGTTTGTTATGCTTCAGTAGAAATCTGACTACATTGGGATTTCAAAGGGGAAGAAACGAAATTGGGGAATGGAGATTTTGTCGAAACCTCTCATTATTTTGAGGTAAATAATACCATCGCATCCACGTTTTCGTTTGAAGGAGATTCGGGATAAACAAGCCAATTTTTTCCACTTAATCTTCGTCTATTTCTTTACACATACCCCACGCAACTTCTATTACTTATATAATACACGTATGTATATGCATTTACTGTACAAGTTTCTTCTGGTAATTCCGCTTTCTAAGAAAATTTCGTTCCATTTCTAATTTGCTTTCTCGTCCAATTTCCATTTTCATTGGGTTTTCTTTCCCTGCTTTTATCCCGTTTTTTTTATTATTCTTTTTCCTGATTGTTTCCTCATTTTTACGTCGCTTCTTTTAAATATTTACCTACAATTTTACAATATTTTTGCAGTATTTTCAGAGCTTTTATCGGCAGTGGTTCCTGTCTTATTTTAGGCGAAGTACAAACAAACAATTCCCGCCAAATTATTTAACTTTCCCTTTGCACTGGCGTGTATAAAATTTCTCCATATAGAGAAAAAGCGTCATCTTTACCGGAAGAGCTTCATATTTAAGCCATAAAATTCGTGAAGATTTTAGCTGCCTTTTTGATCAACTAAAATCTGGAGAATTCCTAGGAAAACGGTCGAATTGCTCTCTTGATAGTATAACCAGTCCATTTATAGATTTACTTCCATTACTTATAGCAGGATCATCCGCATCAGTTTGTCACTATAGAAACGACAAACATTGAAAATGCATTATCCTCCAGCCCCCCACATCCCTCTTGAACCCTGGTCATAATTGGCTTTTAGTCCAAGTAATAGGTACATGTATAAGTGGAAGCATGTATAAACTATAGGCTCCCTCAGTCCTAATTTACCTACAAGTCCCAACATCTCAAAGACAAGGCATTGAATCAGCGGGAAAAAAGAGAGCCTTCTCCGAAGGCAAAAGGCTTACAACAAGAAGAGGAAAAGCCCCTCCGTGTTTCCCCTAAACCGGAAAGAAGCGTAACGGGGATTTTGGCTTTGTATACATGCCTTCTTGCCGGAGAGGCCTGCAGGCAGAAAAATCCTGGCTATAATACATAACAGAGAAAACAGGGAAAATTGCAAGATCCTTGCAACACGACCAGATGCTCAGGGAGATTTAACAGGCTTTGCCATGGAAGACGAATGGTGGGAAAATACATATAGTTCTTGCTCAAAATGTAAATTATTTACTATATTGCAGAAATGAGCATTGAAAAAAAAAAACGTACGCGTACAAGTTCATTTTGTGCGTTCGTATGTATAATGCCTACACATAAGCATGTATGCAGATGGGACGTTCAAAATTAGAACGTTTTGGCTCGGGTATGCATCCAGCTGGAGGATGATGTAAATACGTATACATACAATGAGACGGAGAAAAATAGAGAAATTGCACGTCAGAGCCAGCCTCCCTGCAGCACCTGTCCAAATAAGCAAATAAACCCAAAAGCTCGTCTCTCCTCCGGTGGAAAGACAGGGAATTTACTTGAACGTGAAGTTAATTGTGACAATAAGGTCTTCCCCTGCCATTGAGACATGGCGACGGCTAAAACAAAGTTGGCACATTTTTTTTCCAGACAAAAGGGATGAACTCCCAGAAGAGAAGCCATGTCTCTGGAAAAGTGGGACAATACACGAAAAAATCAAATGCAATTTGTTTATTTTCCCTCAAATAATATTTTTTGCTTTTCATTTCGTAATGTGTGTGTATTTACGAACTTGCGGTAGGTTCTTGGAAAGGGAATCAAATAGAGATGACATTGTGTAACACCTGACCACGAGATTTACGGGCCATGGCCGTGGAAAGGGAGACAATTAATTTCCCGGGTGGAAAGTGCTTTTGCCTCAGAGAGATTCCAAGGGTTTTGCAGGTGCTTTTTGGGAGACAAGAGAGCTTTCCGAGTATTTTGGCTTGGAAAAATGCTTCAGGGAGATCATTTTACAGAATGAACAGCCGGAATTTCACGTCCAGAGCTTTCTGGCAAGAGCTCGGAGGGGACATTTGAGCTTTCGCAATTGATTGTTTACCTATATTTTCAGCTGGTTTTATGTAAGATGTTTACTTCAATTCGAAGGCATTACGCTCCGCACAAACTCCAAACTGACCTTGAATATACTCAATAGAAATTGCGAAAGAACTGAATTTCACTTCTCGTTTTTTGACCAGTAACGAAACTTTGCATTTAATTTCAATCAAGGTTATCATTCCTACAAAACTGTCATAATCCCGTTACAGATATATTAAATAAAGTTAAGTCCAAACACAAGCTACAATGTTTTGAAAACATTCAATCACATAAATTTCACAAAAGTTTTAATTAATTAATTAATTTCTGCAAATTCGTATGCCCAGCAATCGATTCAATGTATAAAAACAATTTTAAAATTAAATTATTTAGCTCGTAAATACTCAATCGAATATATTGAATCCTACTTTAATTTCAATAGCTGCATTTGAATTTCGCGGAATTCCACATAATTGTGGACGTCTTAGAAAAATAATTTAAGCAGCGAACAATTAGCTGGTGGGTTTGAAAGCATCGTAATTCCTGGAACCTTCCCCTTTTCCGAAATTCTTACATTGTATTAGCTGATTCCTAAAATTTCATTGGGCATAAACACTGCTCACCGTCTCTTCCAAACATTTTGTGGTACATTGTGTGTCCCTTTGAATGACTCTCAAGTTAGTGTACCGACAGAAAAGGGAGAGTTCCAACTCCTGCCACGTGCATACACTCGATAAATGTGGGAAATCCCGACCAACACACACCAATACCCTTTATTTCCTACCAGGGAATCCCTCCAAAAGAAACACCGTCAAAACGGGTTGGCCATTGAAAATCAGTCGCCACAATTTACGTCAACGATTCCCAGGATCCCTGTAATTCCATTCAGGATCTTGTTCAAACACGAAAAACCTGGCTTACATGGTAATTTTTCTAGGAACTGAGAACTATACAGTGAAAGCATATATTTTACACTTGTACGTGGAGAAAATACGACTGTGTAATAAAGGTTCTAAAGAGAAATGGGCCCAGGTTAGAATAGGACATTGAAAGAGAAAAAACGGTGAGGGGTAATTTTTTTAAGGAAGTAAAATTTTTTTTCAACACACTTCCAAGTAATTACACGCTTCAAATGGTCAAATAAAAGTCCTCTCGAAATCTTTCTCTCTCTCCCTTGCATTTCTTCCTGTGTGTCTTCCTCCAGTCCTTTCCGTTCCAGGAAAGGAATTCTATCAACTGGATCTAAATTACACGTGTTATTTCTGCCTTTGTCCACGCATTCATTTCCTCGTTTGCTTCCATTCGCGAGGCTCGTTCTCAGCCTTGTTTAGGAAAGTATGTGAGTGCATGGGAAACTTGTCTTGTCTTCTTATTACACTCCCGTATTTTCCAAGCACTCCTTATTTTTCCTGGAGACTCTCTCACGTCTTCCAGAAGTTCTTCTATTATCCCTCAATGCTTTTTCTCTGACTTTCGCTACTAATGTACTTTCTGTGGGGTTCCTCAAGTGCTCTCTTTTTCGATCTGGTCTCCTTCTCCTTTCACTGAGTCCTCTCCATGACTCTTGAGCAAGCTGATGCCCGTCCACTTTCTACCCTTTTTGCATCACTTGAGATCTCTTTCCCTTATGATGGCGTCTCGGTTTCATCCGGCCACACTTCAGCTGTCGCATCCTATTTCACATTTCCTATACTTTTGTTAATATTTTCTACCTCGTTTCGATTTTTTTTTTTTACCAGTTGCCCCTTTTGAGGCTTTCCTTTGAGGTTGTTTTTCTTCTACGAGTTATCATGTCTGCATTTTTTTATGTCCTATTCCGTCCAAATATCCATTTCTCCTTCATCACATTTTCCCCTTGTACATTATTTCTGCATATATTTCATCCTGTATTATTGTCAATATATTATTATTCTGTATTATTATCCGTATAATATTATCCTGCATATTATTTTGCCCTCTCAGATTTCTCAAAATCGCTCTTTGCACTGGAATTCCTTGTTCTTGTTCCCTTTGAAGAGAAAATGATTGTGTACGTCTTATATTTCCCCGTCTCACTGCCTCTATCTCTCTCTCTCTCTGATCCCTTTTCTCCTCTTGTCTTCCGTTTAATCTCTCTGTCCCGTCCCCTTAATTAATGCCTCCGATTCTCCGGACGGAAAATACTGGTATGTATACATATGTACATACGTTCATCAGGACGAGCAACTCTCTCATTAACACACCCATTCCCATTTTGCACAAGTTGCAAGGATTTCGGCTTTTCTGTGGATTGTGTGCAAACCATAAAATGCTCATTCCGTCTCTGCAGTTGCAATTTCCGATGGTTGAAAAGAGCTCTTTCCCCACCCAAATCTCCTTCCATCAGCCTCCTTCCTGACTGTCAACACATGTTAAGTCCGACAAAGACCAAGTAAATAATATCTGCGGGATTCTCGACGTGCCTGTAGAGGACCGCAAACAATGGGCCCTATCTCCAAGAACAATGTGCTTTTTTTTCGTTTGTATGATGAATGTACATATTTGAAGATCCTCACTAAAACCAGACATTTCAGTGATGTCGCCATCTGCGCTATAGAGAAGAGAATTATCCACACTTAGGTGCACACAGTGTGTCCAGGGAAAGGGAGGTTTTGGGAGGGAAATGAGAAGGTTCCTGTCCTAAATGTAAATTCTCCATCATAATAAATAGGGGAGGGGAGTGGCAGGATTAATTAATTATGAAAGGAGCATCTCTGACATTTCCATTTGATCTTTCATCTTCATAATTCTCTTCTCATTCTCTATTCATAGAGTGACTGCTCAGGTATGTATACACACGAAAGAAACTTGCAATTACTTTTGGAGCGGCAAAATAAAACTTTCTATCCTGCTCTATAGGTATGCCTCCCGTCAGGTGAGATGAAAATAAATCTTGATATATTTTGTGCGAAAGCATAAAACTTCAGTCTCTTATTGTAAAAAAAAAGAACTGAACTTTTTAGTTCTTCCACTTTTAGAAGACATGTAATTATCTCTAGACTTTGAAAGTAAGCAACTCCTCAAAAAGTCGCTCTCTTGGTGGGTCCGCAAAATAAATTTCATTTTCAGAGAACCCTAAAATGTTGCTCTCTGTCGCAAACACATAAAGCAAATACGTAGATGTCAAAGCAGTCATTGCCCAATGTAATACGGGCAGGAGGGGAAATTAAATCTTATTTCCTTCTTCGAATCTGTCTATCACATTCCCTCCCGTTTGCTCTCTCTAACATCAAAAGCACGACTAAAGAAATTGCTGCGTTCAAAAAGTCATTTAATCTCTGAAATTCCCCGTCTCCCGCCGTATAGTTTTGTCGTCGATCGTGGTTTCCCATGCTGCGGTGAGACATCTTAAAAAGAAATTCCCCTCTGCTGACTAGACGCAACTCGAAAAACAAGCCGCGTTCCTGGAAGGAAACGATAAAGAACCGAAACACCCGCATTTGCCTTGTTGCCCCGCCAAAGTCCCCCCATCCACCCTCCAAAATATTTCCCCATGAACCGCTCGTTCATTTACCTATTTTGAGAATACATTGAACATGTAAATAATCTGAAGCACTTTAAAAATTCGTAGTTCATAATTAATAATTAACACACGGATAATCATCATCAAAATATTTTGAATGCTTGCGAAACCCGCCGTATGCATTACCACCGCTCGTGTTCCGGAAATTGTTGTGCACAAATTGCGTTATGCAAGCACATGGTGAAAGTTGAAAATAAGAAAAAAAAGTTTCAATCCAAAAAATCACAAGTCACAAAAGAACTTGAAAAAAATTAAATTCAAATGGAGATATCATAAAAGAAAAATCTGCTTACCTCTGCTTGATCGTCCACTAACATCTCCTGAACATCCTGAAAATAAAGAGGTGAAAGAAAAAAATAGTAAAAAAAAGAAGCACATTCTTGCATGTAGTGATTGCAGGGAATGAAGGAATTTCTATCACAAATATAAAAATTGTCCATTCAAAAAAAAATCACAGAAGACATTCTCGTTCCGAAAAAGAAATGCGGGTTCCAAAAAAAGAAATTCGCGTTCCAAAAAAGACATTCTGGTTGCAAAAGGAAAACGGTTGCAAAAAGGAAATTCCTGTTCCAGTAAATAATTCACGTTCCAAAATAAAATTGACGTTCCAACACTTGCTTTTATATCTCAACAGAAAATCTCGTTCCGAACACAAAAGGTTACAAAAGTCAAAGTGTGGGCCAAGAAATGGCCATATAAAATAGCTACGGATGATTGTAGCCCAATAAAAAAAATTGGCCAAGAAAAACATAGCGGTAAACCATTCTGTGGGTTCAAAAGGTATGTGCTGTGCAACTGTATAGATACGAGCCACCATTTAAGTTGAAAGCCAGACTAAAGATTAAATAATTAATAAAAATAAAGAATTTTATAAATAATGAATTAAATCCTTTTGATACTTACCGGATTCGGTGGCGGGCGTTTGGTGTCCCCCCAAGGAACGCTCAACTGATGAGCCAGCGGCATGCTGCTCCCTCAAAAAAAAAAATTGCTGTGATTTAACCCCCGAAAAAAATGTGACCTATGAAATAACAGAAAAATCCTTTAATTTGCCCTCTCGGGAAAAACGAAAACGGGAACAACTCCCGAAAATATGGATTTAGCCATAAAACGAGGAAAAAAATTATTAATAATGTACCTTTTTTATCCTTGTTGGAAGAAAATCCAAAGAAAACCACGAAGATTTTTCACTTGATAATAATTTTTGCACTGTAGAAACTGGAAGAACCAGGATTTTTTTTTTGGAGCCGAAAAAACCGAGTCACATTCGGTGATGTTGGGTTGGAAAAGAGAAAAAATCCCTCCCAGTTCGGTGAGAGTGTGGAATTGCAACTGAAATTCCGAACAGCTGAACACAAGAACCAAAGGGAACTTCCAAAACGGGAGAGAGAGCGGCTCCGAAAAATATTGTGCACCTTATACCCTTCCAACATTTACATATAGATATACCCCATGCAAAAATTGGTATATGCATACGTGCTATTTCCTATGTTCCACATGCTAAAAGCCCTTTCCAAGACCTACTTTTATAGAGGGAAAAAAGGATTTCGAAGGCGCAACAGTCTCCCTATGAACGGGGCTGCTGAGGGTATAGCCAGTTGCTATAGCGGCTATATGGCTCAAAGTGTATTTGGGTTGAAGGCTGGAAGGCGACTGCGCCGCCCAAGATTTTCATTGTGTAAAAAAAAAAGTTCCAAATGTTCCTTGTGTATAAGGATACAGGGAAGGTACATAAGTATACCAAGGTTGTATACGGCACAGGAACTGGCTTTTGAGGGTCCGTCAAGGCATAACGTTAGGATTTGGGATGTAAATTTGAGTGTTCCCTGCAATAAATGCCTTCCCATACTTACAATTAGTCGTTACGTGCCAACGTGACTTTCTAAAAATTCCCATAATTCCTTCATAAAACGCCGAAAAATAAATGCCCGGCATATAAGCATATACCCGGGCCTAATCCCGGCATTTAAGGAATATAATGGGCGGCAAGTTTATATTATGATCAAGGAATGCCATCCGAAAAAATATGAATTAAAATTTGAATTGAAATATGAGTTTTCCCTGTAGTTATGGATACAAATTAAAATTCGGGATATCTAAAATATAAATTCTAATTCCAATACAATTTTATTCAAATAAATAAGGCAAGAATACGTGCATTCAAATACTTTTCGAATACGTTTAAACATTTATTTGTAATGCAATCTGGCATAATTTGTAGCTTAAGATAAACATAAAATCAATATACAAAATTATAAATAATTAACTCAGTAACTCTGATTTTGCAACAATCGATGCGTTTACGAACGAAACAGTTATATTACTTCAAAAAATCATCGTTACAAAACTTTCATTTTGCCAAAACAAAACTTCCCCGAAGGCGGGAATGAGCAACATAATGTAGAAATTTTCGAATACTAATAAAGTATCGGAATACAAATGCTATATTTTGAATACGAATTTGAATTTTGAATGGATTTGTAATTATGAATGTCAATTGAAATATTTTTCTGAACAAAAAAGATAATAATTTCGATTAAAATGCTACAAAATATTTATATACTTCCGATTACAATTCGAATAGCGATTCGGATGTCGTACCTTCATTATGATATTATAAGTAGGGTAAGCCAAACAAAACGATGCTTGATTTTCAAAAATTTGTGGTGAATGGATGAAAAATGGTCTGCATTTTTCGAACGAAAATTTCTGTATGTGAAAGTTCGAAAATTTTAAAAATGTTTTTGGTAGAGCATTTTTGAGCTCATAAGCAAAATGTTTGATATTATAAATTTTCTGTTTCCTGAAATCACAGAATAAACTTATTAGCCCAGAAATTAACTTTGCCGAAAACAGTTTTAAATTTGTTAGAAACAAATCCAGCAAAATTTTTTTTTTCATGAAATGCAGAATAGCTCTTCTTCAGTAGAGTCGGAGCGCAGTATCGGTTACGTATATGATTTATATTCCGAACTGGAAATCGTACTCAATATTGAATTTTCAAGTCGGCATGGGCAATATTCGAACTCGGTTGAAAAACCAAGTCGAAATAGTGTCAATTTAAGTTCGTTTAAATTTAGGAGGCAGACTTGCGATGGTAATTGAACGAGGAATGTGCAGAAAATTTAACTGACGAGTATGATTCCTATTTCAGTTGTGATTATAGGAATGAAGTTTTTTCCATATATGTAAGATTTTGGAGGGCACTGTATTATAAAAAACACCATATTCATAGTTTACAGCATCATTGGCAAGAAAATAAGTAAAATGAAAAAATTATTAATTACTTTAAAGTATTTAAAAATCAGGTAATTGAACTCGGTTTCGGATGAAGTTAGGAAAACTCTGAACTTGACAATTTAATTAAACGAGTATTGAAAAAAATTAAAATACTCTTAAACACCTGGAGTTGTTTGTACGAGTTTATAGCTATTACGAACTTGTAATTGAAATTTACACCATAATTGATACCCGTAAATTGAACTTGAACCGATATGGAATTCCTTTTTCCAGTTGTATACAACGTAAAATTTTGACAAAAAGTAAAATCAAGCCCTTATCTAGTTATTTACTAGGTATAACTTGTAACAAATCGCGTATACGCACAAGCTTTTTCATTTTAAACAAAGATGTAGCCCTCTCTAAGCATGTCTTCCTCATAATGTGGTGAATTGAAAATCATATTTTTATGCAGAATTTCAAACAAAATCTAGGAAAAGCATTTAATTTTGATCGTTTTTCAAGCATAAGAGGTTGTCAGCGTCACTATAGGTTGCATGCATACGAATTTCGCGATTTTATAAATGCCCTGGCGTTAAATGCCTTCCCAATATGCCCATGCCCAAATGTCCTATATAGTACGAAAAAAAATTGGAATACTGCTAAATTTTGGGACTTACTAGGCATTCTGTGGCCTCAAAATATGAGCGTTGTGATTGCGGAAAGACATGATGTTTGAATGGGCCATCGGTATTTTCAGAATGGTGGGAATGTATGTATAATGTATATACACATACCCTCACTATATGCAGCGACATTTCTTTATAGCTAGAAGAGTGCTGATTGTGAGTATTTAAATCCCTCACGTTAAAGTACGCCCGTATATATAAATTTTACGACCTGTTTATTCCGGCTCTTTAAAAATAGGAATGATGATTTGTAAATGTTTCAAATATTTTGTTTTCAAACGAGTTGACATTGTTTTGCCTCGAAGGATAAGCTTCTATATGTTTATTTATTTTTCGTCACTTCTCATACATTTTGAAAGGCACTGGCGAAGTAGTAAAATACTTTGTAGAGATTTCG
Source organism: Disparrhopalites patrizii (assembly GCA_034698585.1). Lineage (NCBI taxonomy): Eukaryota > Metazoa > Arthropoda > Collembola > Symphypleona > Sminthuridae > Disparrhopalites > Disparrhopalites patrizii. The sequence goes on along the minus strand of JAQGBT010006746.1, from coordinate 792 downwards.
GGTAAGCCCGTCCGTTCTCGATAGTTGCGTAAGTGTCCACTGTTTCATTTAAAAAGGCTATAAAATAATGTGAGATAAAAGAAATAATGTCAAGAAAGGTTTTATTACCATGTGAATTTCTGAAGTATGATGTTTCCATTCGTTAAATATTTGTAGAACAATAATTCATATAGAACGGCAGGGATGAGCAGAACAATAGTCCATTTCGTAAAGATGGCAAGCATTCTATCGCCAAAAAGCTTTAGATCATTCTGTGACCCTCACATTTAAACGAACTCAACAGGACTTTATATGTAGCTGCATAAATGGACGAATCACTGTGATCGTATTTTGATTTCTTAAATCCACTGGATTTCCTTAAATCGTTTAGAAGGTGTTGCCTTTTTCCTTTTTGGGGCACCTTGTGACAGAAATTTTAGCAGATACACAATCTAATATATGATTAACTTATCGCAAGCTGATACAAAATTTGTGCACATACTATTGGTAAGATTGGTTTGTACTTTGTTATAATTTCTGAATAATTATTTTACTAAACATGTAGGGATTACACACCCTCTGATCATTGAATTCAGGATTAGAAATCAAGAATAATATTAAACAAAGTACCTTCATACGTATAAGTGACAACAGGAGTTTCCCATCACATTACCATTCAGGATTTATTTCTGAACAACCAGCAAAATTGCATTCGAGTCTAAATTCAAAACTGGATCTTCGCTCCTAATCCTAATTATTGACCACTATTGTACTACTTGCTACAATAATTGAACTTTGCAACAATACCGTAAT
>JAQGBT010006745.1:0-11969 GCA_034698585.1 Disparrhopalites patrizii | reverse complement strand
CTCAATTTTTGATTTTCCTGTTATTTTCCTTGCTTTCTCAATTTTTGATTTTCCTGTTGTTTTCCTTGCTTTCTCAATTTTTGATTTTCCTGTTATTTTCCTTGCTTTCTCAATTTTTGATTTTCCTGTTGTTTTCCTTGCTTTCTCAAGTTTTGATTTTCCTGTTATTTCCCTTGCTTTCTGTAATTGTCTTTAATTTTCCTGCTATTTCCTTTGCTTTCTCTATTTGTCTTTGATTTTCCTGTTATTTCCTTTGCTTTCTCTTTGTTTTTTTCACATACTGATTTTCTTTCCTCCTATCTGTCTCTCGGATTATTCTTGACGATTTCTCGCTTACTGTATGTTTTCATTCTCCCCCTTTTTCGTTCTTCCTGCTTGATGCTTCTCTATTTCTCTCTGCCGTTCTGCTACTTCGTGCATGCCCCACCTCCGTTTCTCCTGCGGTCTGATTTTTTTGTATCATTTTTGTCGATCTTTTCTGCTTTACTGTACTTGTCGTATTATTTTTCTAAGCCAAACACGAAAGCACTTTTCTTATTAACCCTTGAGTAAAGTAAACACTGAAATTATGTTTATAAGCCTTTCCATTCCCGATATCACAAGTCTTCTTGCCTCACACATTCAAACACTCGCATTCACACACCACATGCTAGGTCACCGCTGGTGTAGCTACAGATAGAACCCGAAGGAGATAGAAGAAAAAAATGGTTGAAGAACGTCCTTCGAAATACAAGTTCCAGGAAGAGGATGAAAAACAAAGAATTTAAATTTTTTTTTGGACACAAATACCAGAATCTGAAGGATAGATCAGTTCCCTTTTTGCCATGTATGCAAAATAGTACCAACATGTTCATCGATCACGTAAAGCAAGCCAAAAGCATAATCAAAGAAACGTCATTTTAGAAATTTAGACCACTTTGTGCGAAGTTAGTTTAAAACGCTTTAATGCCAATTTTTACAAAAAAATAAGCACAATTGGAAAAAGGGCACATTTCAAACACATTAAAATAAAAACACCAGATTTTAAAAAGATTCTGTAAAAACAATTAATTTTGTTCACAGAATAAGGAACAGAATTCGTTGAGTTTGAGATGAAAATTAGCATGATTTTTTCAGTCCTTGCCCAAATCGACAGCCAAAATCGACAGCATTATAAGTAATCTGGATAAATCTGGGTGCGATCTGGATAAAATTTATTTTCCTGGATTCGCAATACAATTTTGTATCAGAAATATGCTTTTTAAAAATAAAATAAAAAACTAGATTTTTCGAATATTTTTATTTTTTGAACTTCGTGAAGGAAAAGCGTCATAACTTCGTGATTTCTTGTTCGATTTAAATGTAGATGTTTCCCCAGATTCGCAATGAAATTCTGCGCAGGATGCACGCTTTTCTTGCTTTGTGTGACTGGAGGAACAGAACATATTTTTGTTTTTGTAAGCGGAAACAAAAAAGCTAGCTGGCCGAAAATTTAATTTCTTGAACTTTTTTTGAAAAACAGCCATAACTTTTGTAATTGTTGTCGGATCGGGATAAAAAAAATTTCTGGATCCACAATACGATTCTGTATGGTAAACATGCTTTTTCTATTTTTTAGCATTGTTACATCATATTGTTTAGGGGGGCATATCGTATCTTGGCACCCTGTACATTTAATGTGTTATTTTTCTGCCATTATCGATCCTTGTAAACTAAATATCTAATTATATTCATGTCCAAATGACTCACGATAAGTTTTATTGATAGAATTGCCAGGCTTCACCAATTTCCACGAGTTAAAATTAATGTTCCGAAAAAAAGTACTTTTCCCTTAGATGCATCAACATGCATACAGTCGACTCTCCCAATGCCGGCCCTCCTTATAAGCGCACTTACTGTATAACAGCAGTGCTGAATCCCCCCTACAGCTCTACCATGTAAATTGCGCTCTCTATAAGAGCACTCTCTCTAACAGCAAAGTATTTTCTTCCCTCAGTCACATTCCTCTCACTATATCAACACTTTTTTCTAGAAGCACATTAGCGCCTCTGCCAGGTATCCCTTCAACATGAACGTTTTCTCTATAACAGCTCCGGAACTCTATACCAGCACAATTTTACTCTATTCTCACTAAAATGTAAATATGTTTACTCCCAATTGTGTAAATATTATTAGAATTTGGAAAATTATAAACGTTAAGCCTGAAATTTTTTTTCTATTTTGTTAACTGATTCTCTATATCAGCAGGTCGTTAGAAACGCACTTTTTCTGGTGCAGATAGGGTGCTGTTATAGCGTGAGTCGACTGTATGAGCAAATCATTTGGACGTTTGGAGGAGGAACGGCACATATTGAGTTTTGCAGGCTTTATACATGATAATTATTTTTATTTTTAATCCACTGTACTTACACACATACATATGTATACATACACGTGTACAGGCAAGGACTACATATACTAATTAAGTGATATTTGCTAAAGCTATAGCCGTAACTCTTACACGCCGTCAGTCATCTAGATACGTTGGCTGTGATGTCATCATCGTCAGGTGAAAACAAGGACAATTGCTACGGCGATGGTTCTTACGGACAACCATACGCAAATGCATGCCCGACTGCGTTCGTACCGTAGTAATGGCAATCAAATTGAGGATCTTGGTAGATTTTACGCACCATTCCAACCTCGTAATAATAGGGCTGTGCATCAATAAACATTGTTGATTGTACCAAGTGGTAGCACATACAGCTCACACGCTCATACACGTACTACAACACTTTGGAGAATTGAAAACAATTTAGTATATGTCGAATACTTACTCCTGGATCAGGGAAACGCAGGCTAATGCAAAATTCGTCGGCTCCAGGGCCGGTCAAATATGTGGCTACATCGCCAAACAACTCACAATGGCTTGTTGTGAAGTCTTCCGTGCTGTAGATGAAGATGAAGAAGGAATATTTGCTGTACTCTGTGTCGGGGACTGTGAGAAGATACACACAAAAAAATTAAATGTATGTATATGACCCATATGTCATCCCGCATATTTCAGATTTCATACGTGAGAAAACCAAGATGTTTACGAGGTCTCAGAACATCCAGGACTTACATGTCTCGTCCACAAACGCATTTTTCATACAGTAGGACTTCGAATCTGTATTATTTCCCACAAGCAAGAAGGGACTTCCGTAAGTGGTGTGATTGGCAATACCATCTTTAGTATAGATACTGCCAAATTCTTTCTGGGTGGTGTTGGGGGCTATTTTTTTAGGAAATTAAATCATTCCAATCCAGAATCTAACATTGATTTAATAAGAAATTCTCAGTTTTGAACTGGGCGCGGGAAAATTGCCATAACTTGGTCAATTCTCGTTCGACCTGAATGGGATTTTTTTTCGCAGGTCCACAATAAAATACTGCCTTTGGTTGTCAATCCCTCGGCAATATGAATCTTGGCCAGAGAATATCCCGATATTTTTCTCCCTTAACGCTCGTGAAATGTCGGGCTTGAAATCGCTTGGCTGGAAAAATGCTTGACGCAGGCTCCGAGCACAATCAAGGTGCAAATGAAAAGGCGTTGAAAACTGTTCGGATACCCATCTTCAGTATTGAATGTGTTCCTGGATTCGCTCAAACTAACTGCATTGTGAACTCCAGCCGGCTTTTACATTCAACTTACGAGCAACGTGGATACAAATTCTGCACATGCGAGCGTATAATTTGCAGAAAATAAAACGTTAAATTGTAACAAAAGTGTTACCACCACAAAATACACATGCCCCCGACTTCCTCGTCTGGGTAACTGCCCTTTTTGCAAGGTAGCATTAATTCTTCCTGGTTACAGACCAGGAATCCGACAAAATCGTGATTAAAACTTATGCAACAAATGGTGTACATGAATGATTATACATATGCTACATTTTTTACAAAGCTTACATTTAATTCAAGCATTTGTATTACGTGCATGATTACGTACAAACGCAAATACTTATACGTGTACATACATATTTACACTTTCTCCGATTTATTTTTTAACCCAACAAGGATTCGGAATGACGTCATAACGTCGGACCCCATGAATTTGACTTTGTGTATAGTATTGTATGCTTTATGCGGATTGGATTACGGTATTCCCACAAATATGCATAGAGAAATATGCATAGTACATATTTGGCTTGTTTACGGTGTAAATTTAGGCTTCACCAAATGGCGATACAATATGCAATCCGTACAATCACGACATGCGCTCTAATCGAGGACATTCTCCTCTTCTGCATGGCATGTGTACATACATCAATGCTTGCTAATGTCTATTCAATAGTGCTTTCTCCGCTATTTTCTCAAGATTCCTGGCCCACCCACTTTCACCTTTAATTTTTGCGGATTTTGTTAAGTTGCCAATGTTTGTTTAAATGGCTGCCGGTAGGGCTATACATTTTGTAGGACCATTCCGTGGGGCTGAATAGATGCCACATAATTTGTGATTCTGTGGCCTCCACAGTGGTAGAAATTTCGCTTGCAAATTCAAGCAATTCCTATACCAATTTTTTCTAAACTTGTATGCAATTTCAGTTATGTACATACAATTCAACAACGGTGCCGCCATTGGAGGTTTTGCTTGGCAAGTTCCAATATAAATTAGGTTAGAAAATGTTAATAAATTTAATGAAGCATAGTTTTTCAAAACAAATATGTATATAACAGCTCTGAAGGGAAGAACGAAAAATATTGTTACAGGGAAAGGTTGTACATACATAGAACATTAAATATTTGTATGTACCTTACATGTACGAGGGTCTAGAAAAATAATGTTGTTATAGAGAAATGTTGTTATTAGAAGACTTGTGGAGTCTCTTCACAACAGCACCTCTTATAGCAGCATGTTCTGAATAACGTCAAGAAATTTGCTGCACCTTGTACATGGAATACATATTAATTGTGTTCTCTATAACAGCATTCATTTTATAATAGCATTTTGGGTTCGCTTGGACGCTGTTATAGAGAGACTCCACTGTATATACAGACTGCAGTGTAAACGGCGGATTTTTTTGCGAATTGTCAAGTAAGTAAAAGCGGAGATCATTTCCTGAAGATAAAAATTTGCAGAGATTATATCTACAATATTTGTTTTTTTATTCATAAAATTCACCGCATAATGAAAGATGATTACAATTTACAATGATTATTTAATTGGTAATATGTCGTCCACCATTTGCGTGTACGACAGTCCTACGCCAGGTCAAGATGCGCGTGCTATGAAGGAGATGAGCATTCAAATGCTGTTATAGGCATAACTTTCGCATTCGTATCGAACCAAGTACAGTCATTTTGAGAGCCGTCTTTCACACACAAAAATACGATGGTAATTTCGTAAGTCTGGATTAAAAACCAGATCACAATATCAATAATTGTGTTGGGTCATGCATCTGCAAGGTTATATTTTAGGTGTTCCTTCAATTTTTTTTTAAATATGTTCGTTAATTTACCCCTGATTTCGGGAGAAAAGTCATAGGAAGACGAAACTCTCCGGTGTCTTCGTCCAGAGTAAAATAATAATTGTCTATAGTGACCTCCGACTCACAAACGCGGTCCAGTTTGACATCCTCAGAACTGACGACGAAGATCAGGAACCTGCAATTGCCGAAATTGGTCGCTACATTTGTGGACAGAAAAAATAAAATTAGCATTCCATCCAAAAGTTTTGGTGAAAGAATATGTGCTTCATAATTATAGCCAAGAGATGTCTTGAAATAAAGTGTAGTCTCTCTATAGCAACACGGAAGTGAAGGACAAAAATATTGTTATTCAGAAATGTTACTATATAGAACATTGAATAGGTACCTTGTACATGTACACAGGGCGGAAAAAATAATGTTGTTATAGAGAAATGTTGTTATGAAGAGACTTCACTGTACATATGTATATATGGGAAAGGCAAATCTTACGGCCTTCCGGGTGGTACGTCGGGGTTTCCATATGCAAAATTCCCGGGTTGAGACTAATTTCCGTGAGAATGTACCAGTAGCCATACAAAGTGCTGTGATTAGTTGCATGATCACTGACGCTGAAATTTTGAAACTTGTAGGTCTGCTTCGTGATTCCTGCTTTTTTTTTTTTGAAAATTCAAGTATCAATTCCTGTAGAGTCTCTCTATAGCAACATTCAAGGGAAGGTCGAATAATGTTGTTACAGAAAAATATTATTACACCGAACATGAATATTTTGTGGAGAAATCGACACTAAAATACAAAAATCCCATTTTAACTAGGAATTTGCATGTGTTTTAATGCAAACTCAGAATTCTATTTGAAACTTGATTTAGCTTCAGCGCTGTGTTTAGTCTCACCATTTTGTCCGCTCAAAAAAATACAGTCGAACCTCTCTATAACGGTTCCCCTTAAATCAGCATATTTTCCCCGTTGTAACGAAAAACCGTTATAGAGAACAGACATTTCTAAGTTAACAATTGGAGAAAGTTTTCGATGGAAGCATTTTCAGCCACCGGTATAGAGAGAAAACCGTTACAGTCGAACCTTTTTATAACGGTTTCCCTTAAATCAGCATATTTCCCCGTTGTAACAAAAAACTGTTATAGAGAACAGAAATTTCTATGTTAACAATTGGAGAAAGTTTTCGACGGAAACATTTTCAGCCACTGGTGTAGAGAGAAAACCGTTATAAGAGAGCCCGTTATAGAGAGGTTCGACTGTATAAGGGAGTCCGTTATAGAGAGGTTCGACTGTAATGTTGTTAACTTTATTTAAGCTTCTAACACGTGCATCTTACAATTAGTATGAAGAGCGGGGGAAATATATTGTTACAAAGAAATTTCGTTATAGAAATATTGTTATGTAGAATAAGTTCATAATGTATTAAGGCTAAGGCGAAGGGATAAATCTTGTTATAGGGAAAACGTTGTTATAGTGAGGCTTGTTATAGGGAGACACCACTGTGATCGTACATGTTAATTAATCAATTAATTAATCAAGACTCCACTGTATAAAAGTATTAATTGTCTTCCACACAAAAATTACTGCACACATTTATAACTGCATATCGACGCTTCGACGGCGAAGAATCATATGTGACCACCTCCAATGAGCGTTAATTCTCAAAAATTAAATCCTATATATGTAGTTATATAATTAATTAATTATATATAATTATATGTATGTACAGTATATATTTTACCGCTGGAACAATTCGTATGTTCTGCAAGTGTCCGACAATGGAGGGCTTGATGAGAGAGTTTTCCAGGATGCTGTCCCCTCAGAGATCTTATTGGGTCCTTTAAATCATCCTCCATGGGAAAGGCGTGGATTGATCCGATCACGAAGAAGGAGCAAATGACGAGCAAAACGATTGCAATGTCCATTGTGTCACTTTCTAGTGAATGTGCAATGTATTAATGGCACGGGCTGCACTGTGAAACAGAGCTCGCTGTTGCATTTACCAATGGAAAGTGTGCAAATAGTACATATGCATGGAATTTTCCCAGGAAATAAATTAAAAAAATAAATGATAACGTGCTACCAATATTAGGAATTGTCTCCGATTTCCTGGTCTGGGTGTCCAACTTTTTTTTGCCAGTGTTGCATTAATTCTTCCTGGTCCCAGTTGCAGCAATGTGACAAAATACAGACATATCTATATGTAATATAGTATATACATATTATTTGGACGTATGTATATGTACTGCATTTTTTAATAATTATTTCTCATTCAAATAAAATTCAGGTTGGCTGAAGTTTATCATAAGCCCTGCTGACCTTTTGTGGAAGATTAACATATTGAAATCAAAGGAGATTTTTTGCCTGCCCGCTCCCGTCTACAGAACGAGAATGCCCGGGAAATCCACATACTATCGGTTCTGTCTTTTGCACAAAACTGTGAAAAAAGATTCAAATAAAGTTTATAGTAGCAGATAGCATTACAATCTTCAAGACGCAGTTGCAAAAATTTTAATTGGATTTTTTCACAAGCGAAGTATGTATAGTATTTTTCCAGGACATTGTCCTCCGGTTTTCTAATTTTAGTTTCCTATTAAATTGTAAATTCACGTCTACAGATAATTTTTAAAAAAGTTTTCGTAATTTTACAAATTATTTTCGGAACATTTTGGAATTGATTAATTCACGAAATTCTTCGTTAATTTCGGCGCAAAATTCAATTCATTACAACCACGGAAATTCCACTCTATCCAGTCAAGGAAAGGAGGCGGAATACAACCAACGGCTTACTGTCGACTCTCTCTATAACGGTTCCCCTTAAATTAGCAAATTTTCCCCGTTCCAACGAAAAACCGTTATAGAGAATGGAAATTTCCATGTTAACAATTAGAGGACGTTTTTGAAGGGAGCATTTTCTGCCACCGTTACAGAGAGAAATCCGTTATAAGGGAGCCCGTTATTGAGAAGTGCAACTGTACCTTGCATGCCTTGGCATTTCTCCAACAATAGGTGACCACATTTTAGCACAGAATTTACGAACAAATTTTATTTTGAAAATTTTTAACTTGAATCTATAATTGTATGTAAATACACATATGAAGTAAAAATATGTGACGTATAAGCCTCCCTGTTCATCATACATAGATACAGTCGAACCTCTCTATAACGGGATCCCTTATAACGGTTTTCTCTCTATACCGGTGGCTGAAAATACTTCCCTCAAAAACTTTCTCCAATTGTTAACATAGAAATTTCTGTTCTCTATAACGGTTTTTCGTTATAACGGAGAAAATATGTTTATTTAAGGGGAACCGTTATAGAGAAGTTCGACTGTAGAGCTTCATTTATAAACGGACATAATACGACGGTCAAGTTTCGTTATCAGAGAAAAAAGAAAATAGCTGATACTATTTGTTGTCAAGTGTATATATCACGCCGAATGCCTAACAATTACCATTGCTATTGATCTGAATGCCAGTCTTTCTCATATGCACACCTATGGCAGTAATGTCTCCAAAGGTATATGTATGTATCCCTCTATCCATTTATAGTATTTAAGTATATGAAAATGAGTGAATCCGTTAAGTAATATGATGAGCAACATTATTACATTATTATAGATTGTATTTTGCAGGCTTTATACGTACCATGGAGTCTCTTTATAACAAGTCTCTTTATAACAACATTTCTCTGTAACAACGTACATACAACATTATATTTCCAGCCCTTCGTACAGGTACAGTGGCGTCTCTATATAACAACTCTGACGGGAAGGGCAAAAAATATTGTTACAGGGAAATGTTGTTATAAAGAAAATGAAATATGCACCTTACATGTACAAACGGCTGGGAAAATAATGTTGCTACAGAGAAATATTGTCATGAAGAGACTGTATATAGAGAGACTCCACTGTAAAGTGCATAGTTAATGTTCTGTATTACAACTTTTCCCTGTCAAAATATTTTTCGCCCTCACCTTCAGAGATTTCATATAGAGACTATCCACTGTAATGCTTAGTTTTATTTTCATTATGTAAAACAAACTACATAAATACAAGGAATACTACAATTGATGTGATATTGATGTTGTGTACTGATATTTGCTATAGCTCTCAGTATTTTATAGGTGAATCTTTAATCTTGCTTGATGTCGACTATGCGTCTGTGACCCTTCGTTTCCTCAGATCAAAGAAGGGTAAATTACTCCGCTCTGGCTACGCACAATCATATGTGACAAGATCCCCTTGTGCACTGGGAAAACTGTAAAGGATGCATCCAGTGGGATTAAGTCCTTCACCTTGACACAAAACCTCAAATCTGAAAAAATACGCCTGCGCATTAGTCAATAAAGAGGATTAATAACAATTACATAAACTTCGGTGTGGAATCCGACCTGCACATTGATGTGTATAAATCTGAAAAATTGGAGTTAAAATTTTAAAACTATATATTCGGATCGGATACTTACTCCAGGCTTATCAGGGGCTTGGAAAGTCAAGCAAAACTTATGCTCTGCTCCCGCAGGCTGAATCAAATAATCATGCAAGGTCCCAACAACCTCACAATCTATTTCTGTGTCGTCATCTGAATTTTGGAAGAATTTAGTAAATGAACATTCCTTGTAGCGGGATTGGGTGACTGTGGGAGGAAAAACAAAAATTTTAGTGTTTAATGTATAATAATCCATCCGATACACTTGCTACAGTGGAGTCTCTATATAACAAGTCTCGTTATAACAACATTTCTCTGTAACAACATTATTTTTGTAGCCTTTCTTACATGTAAGGTGCATATACAGTCGAACCTCTCTATAACGGGCTCCCTTATAACGGTTTTCTCTCTATATCGGTGCCTGCGAATGGTTCCCTCAAAAACTTTCTCCAATTGTTAACATTGAAATATCTGTCCTCTATAACGGTTTTTCGTTATAACGGGGAAAATATGCTGATTTTAGAGGAACCGTTATAGAGAGGTTCGACTGTATACTGTTCTATATAACAACTTGTCCCTATAATAATATTTTTTCCCTTCACTCCCGAGTTGTTATATAGAGACTCCACTGAAATGGGAACTGTACAATTTATTCAAAAGGCATGACTTACAGGTGATGCCGTCAAACAACAGGCTCATCATACAATAATTCCCCGGCTTTGGGGATCTTTCCCCAAGAATGAAAGGAAAGCCAGCGTTGTTGTGCTTGGAAATTTTACCTTGAAATACAATTGCTTCAAATGTTCCGTTCTTTTTGGTTTCTATGATTTAGAAAATGCATTTGTCATTAATATTTGTCACCCTCCAAACTATGTACATATAATGTAATCCGACCAACTACAAAAGTAAATGTTTGTTCTTACGTATACCACAATTTATTAAATGACTTTTCAACAAAAATACTTCTGAAAATCCCTGTGCATTTTAAATATAAATTACAAATTTTTATTATTTCTAAATTCAAATATTATATAAAATACAAAAATATATTTACCGTATGTATTTTGTTCATCTTCATATTTGAATGTAATATACATATATAATATAAGCAAATCGTACTAGATGCGCAAAGTGTTTGCTGCTCAGTCGGTCGGCAAGCTGGAGTTTCGCCGGAGAATAATCCGACATCCTCTTGTCGTAGCAACGCCCTGGAGAAGATGTCCTCAGAAACTTCTGCCTTGAAAAATCCTTGACATGCTCCCACCAACAGCATGAAGCAAAGAATTGCGTTCAAAATGCTTCTCATGCCCATCGTGTACTGTATATACTCGTATTGAAGGTGTTTTTACCTGTGTAAATGTTTCTATGGTTGATCTGTGACACCGAACCGACATTTATATTCGACTATACCCGGAACCTCGATGGAAAATTTGCACGCATGGAGTTTGGAGGAAATAACAAGGACAAATTAAATGATGATAACGCCACAAATGATGGCACAATAATGCCACAGAAAATCCCATTATATGTATTACTATACATATCCTAGCGCAATGTCCTCGTGGGGGTGTCGACACATTTTCTTGCAAATGATAGCAATAATTCTTCCGTGTTACAGGTGCAAAAATGTGAATTTTAAAATGTTGCATGCGTGCATGTACTATTTTTTTAATGAAATATTCGCCATTGACGCTCTTTGAATACCTGCCGGAATAAGTATACAGTGGACTCTCTCTATAACAACTCTCCTTATAACAACTTTTTCTCTATAACAACTTTATTTTTTAGCCTTTCGTATATGTAGTGCACATATTAAATGTTCCACGTAACAACTTTTCCATATAACAACTATTTTTGCCGCTCTCTTCAGGGTCGTTATACCGAGAGTCCATTGTATGTACATACCTATGTACAAATAGAAATACGTATGTTGTACATATAACCCTCCTGATGTTGAACTTTATTGGAATATATGGAAAATATACAATGCGCTTTTGCGTCAGATTGATTCCTACATTTTTCTCATATATTTTTGCGACTACAGTCAACTCTCTCTATAACAGTCCCCTGTATAACAGTACTCTCGTTATAACAGCAGCAAAAAATGCTCCCCTCA
>JAQGBT010006744.1:0-11969 GCA_034698585.1 Disparrhopalites patrizii | reverse complement strand
TTTTGCCACGAAGGTGGATTACGGATTACTCTGCAAACTTAGAGCTGGGATTACAATCCCGGATTATCACCACCCTGCTCGTGTGGTGATTTTTTCTTACTCTATAGTATTTTATTTATTTATTTTTTTGGACCTATCTCCTTTTGCGTATTCCCAATGCTTCAAATGTATTACTTAATGTGTGTATGTATACATATGTATTTAGTATTATAGTCAAGGAAACAACAGTAATGGTTACTCTCTTGTTAAAAATGTACGCATAATGTTATGTTATAAATGTACAAATGTGTAGCTAATACAGTAGAGGGAAATGCTTATTAAGTGGCTGTGTCTCGTCGATATTCGCCGGGTACGGCCTTTTCTATTCTAATATGTATCTATTTCGATCCTAACAGTTCAGTTGTGGCGAAGGAGAAGGAGATGTACTGGCAACTTATGGAGGATATTGAGGTAGCAGCTGGTCCTCTCGGTCCAAGCACAGGTACATCAAATGGCCCTGATCCAGGTGATGCTGAAGGTTCTTCCTCCGTCGTCGTCAATGCCTTGATCATCCTCCTCATGCTCGGCCTCCAGCTCCTCAACGGCTACAAATAAACCCGTCGGACATCAAGAATCAGCCCGTCATAGCTCCATAAGTGAGAGTCATACCATGTCGAGCATCCATTCAAAGAAATTGTATTACTGTATCAAAGCGGCTTGGACCTAATGTCAAATCATAACTCCCGTGTCATTTACTCAATTTTAAGGTCATTCCAAATAACAGTACTGTATAAAGTACATATGTATAAATGCTCCACGTGTATGGGTCTATAAGTCTATACGTGTATAGGGCTATAGAATGGAACAAATTGTGAAAGTATTCCCCCATGCTTGATTACCCGATCAATCACTGCTGTAATACCTGGAATGATGTGATCAAAGATGGGATTTTCGGGGTCAAACTCACCTGTGCTGAACGACCAAAAGTCTTTTCTGATACGTAATATACTTATAGGCGTAAAAACTGGGTTTAATGGAACAATACTGAAAATGTACATGACGTGTTTACCTGTAAGAGACCATAACAATGCATAACACAGATGGCAAGATGGCATATATAGATAAAATGAAATAAATAGAAACAATAATTAACTGAATGCTATCGTAATTGTAAAACCGGAAAAAAAACGGTATAGTTACCGAGTATAAAGTTAAAATGAAGTAAAATGTATGTACATCAGCGAAAATGAAATAAAAACGGTTACTTATTAGCGCATCATGGACTAATATCAGTTTTCCATATATTGTAGGATGTTGAAGGACTATTTTAGTTAATTTTAAGTCATTCTGAAAATGAAAACTTTGAACTTCTTGCAAAAGATGTGTTTTGAATCATTTGTACCCACTCTTGGTACGTTGGTACCGAAGAGTCTGATGATGAATGCTGAATTCGAACTGAATGATCGAAAATGTTCTGGGACTTCATCTCGTTTTCATGAGAAATACTGGCATTTAAATGGTAAATCAAGGAAATTCGTTGATAAAAATACCAAGTGAAGGACGGAATTGAAAATTGAAATATGAGTGAATTTTTAGGTCTCCCTGAAAGCTCATAAAAACGAAATCGAAGGCGTAACCCGTACCTTGTGTATGCAATTTTAATAGGTATTAGTATTACTATTACGGACATGTTTTGACCTGTCATTTTTCATTTTGGAAGGTGGCAGTTTTTGGTGAAAGTGTCATTTCTTCTCATATAAGTTTGAAAACAATCCTTTTGCACTATTTGCAGATTCAATATCCATATAGTAAAATTAGGATTTCCAGATGTCCTGATTTTATCAGGACCCCACGTCTACATCAAAACGCAAGATCAAAGTGAATTAATTAGAAAGTTGAGTTTGACGGACTGGTTTCTGTAATTGGCAGCGGGCAAAGGGACGCATCCACCTTAATCCAAGATGAACTTAATCCGTTTTGAAATTATGCCCTTCAAATGATCATCTACACGCGGCTTTAGTTTAGCACACAAAATATATTGAATTCACAGATTCGGCTATTTACTTTTTGACTTCACGCTGTATTAAGGTACTGAGTTTTTTTTGTTTTGTTTTTAGAGGAAGTTATCATCATTCATCAAAAATTAGAAAAAAAATTCACTTACTGGCTTCTGTTAAATCAAAATTTGCCTTCAAATAAATAATTGTCAACATTCCCTCCCCTGGTAAATACCAATATGCTTTCTAGCATTTTTTTATTTGCAGTACCCGAATAAAGCATTAAAAGTAGGAAATGAGTAAACTGTAATTTTATACAGATTTGATCATTTTAAGCATATTGGAAGGAATGGAGAGGGTCCATTTCTGTATTTGTATATTAAAGTCACGTGGAAATGATCAGTTTTTGTACGTCACCCTCGAAATGCTTTTCCATCTCTTTCATGGAAAAAATTTTCCAAATGGACGTCGAATAACCGTCTCTGAACTACAGCCTTCATTTGATGTTGATTATAGAAAAAAATGGCTTCATATCGAGTTTGGGACAGGCTTCGAAATGATATGTTTCAAGTCTCTGAGTAATTTGTAGTTGGTGCCGTAGAAATTGAGGGCTGTAAGGTGATTACTGGTCCTGTGTACTTAATGATGGCATATCTGGGAGTGAATTGACAGGCTGGAATAAAATTGGATGTTCGATAGATTGTTCGTTGCGTAAATGCGAGCAGAATCTTTATAGACATTTAGACGGACACAAAAAAAAAAGAAATTGAAAAGAAAGAATGAAAAATGTTCTTATCCACATGATGTCTTTTGGATACAGGATGCTGGACATGGTAGTAAAATTCTTCAATGTAGAAGTGTACACACAAAAGGCTGGAATACTACAAAGAGATATAAGCTCCTCATTCACAAAGGGGTAAAACCTTGAGGACGGTGATATGTAAAAGATATTGCTCAATACTTTGTGGTAAGTGTACATAGATTAGATCTCCCAGACTTTTTTTTTTCTTCAAAAAAAAGGCACTCAATACAGGAGAAAACAATGGTCTACACCATATAAGTAAATCTTTGTATAGAAAAAAAAATTATAAAACAATGTTTAGTCAGCAAAAAAACTGGGATGAAAGGATTTTTGTTCTTTTTTGAGTCTAGAATCTCTGGACCATTCTTCATTTTTGTATAATGAGAAGAATGGCTCGTATCTTCTGGCTCTGCCTTTCTGGAAGGATTAATCTCCGTGTTGGAATGAACGGAAATTGCAATGATTTTCCTGATTTTTCTAGGTTTAATAAAGCATTTTGTATCAAGCGAACAGATTAACTGCCATGTTTTTGCCCTTTCAACCACTTCAATCAGGATTCCACAGTGCTCCAACAAAGCTATTTAGTGAGGAAGACCAATTTTATTTGGTTGATATGTTTATAAGAATCTACCAGACATCAAGAGTTTTGCAATTTTCTCGGTTACAAAACCCAGAATAAATTAGGGGAAACAAAAACTAATGCTTAAACTAAGTATTTATGTCACTAATAGTAAAGCTAGTGAAATTACAGATAGCAATATGAATAATGACATTAAAAATGCTTAAAATTAAAATTGAAATTTAAGCTGTTTCAGCGTTACATATACAATTTTTTTTATTAATAATTCTTATTTAAGCCATAAACTTTTTTTTAAATACATAAAAGCTATTTCTATAGTGCTAGATTCACAATAAAATCCTGCTCAAAATTCGCTTTGTTTTATTTTCAGATCAAAGCGATGACACAAAGGGGCAGAACTAATAAATGAGTGATGCAATTTTTGTATGTATCTCAATTTGCTTTTCAGAAAAATCGATGGTTTAAAATGGATTTTGGATTGAATATTTTCCACTGGATCCGTAATAAAATTTCCTCAAATTTTTACAGACTTTCTGCAGCAATCCTGTTTCAGTATGTCTAATGTCTACCACGGGAAAATGTATTTGTGGCACCCTGCACATTTAAATGGCGTAAATTCATAATCAAATTATTATAATCTGCTGAGAGTGCCGAGTGCATGTAATTACTAATTACTCATCTTCTCAAAAAGCGCGGATTTAATTACTTATAAAGGTTATAATAGGACGTGAATAAAATATTTAATGAGTCAAGATTTTGCATATTTATTTATGCTAATGATGGAAATAAAAATAAACATTCACAGTCCAACTTGTCCAGAGGGTGACGTCTCACAACAACGACGTGCTGAAGACCACAACAAAGATGTGCTGTACTTTCGCCCAGAGAAGAAAATAACAATAGAACATCTCCCATGCCTGCCAAAAAGGCTTCATCACAATTGTGCTTCCCAAATAAATTGACTCATTTAATAATACGTTGTTAGTATAAGAGACTTTATACAGTCCCAAGTGAGGATGGAAGTGAATCCTGTTCTCAAACAATTTGTGAATAGAGTGAGAAAAAAATGAACTCAACATAATAATGGAGAGAGCAAATTGATTAAACAAGTTTTGAAAAATTATCACTTTTTCATCTTTGGATGAAAGTGAGATGATTTTTTGGTTTGGGGAGGATTTACAAAGGGGGAAAAAATCCCTTGTGTTATGCAATTGTGTTCCATTTATTCTAGGGGTTAAATAATAATTATGTGGATATACATAGCCGCACAAAAGGAACATGTCTCAAAGGCAGGGCGTGGATCATTCTTGCCCTTGGATGTGCCGAAGAAGTTCACTGATGTGGTCATGGCCACGTCACGATTATTGCAATTTTTTTAATTTTATATACCACACACGGATTTAAGTCCAATCTCTTTTGCCCAATTGTGTACTTATTTTTTTAGGTTTATTTTTTTTCCCCCCGTTTTTTTTCTTGTCATGGCTATAATTAACGACTATACGTGAACATGTGTAGTGATTCCTATCATTTTATACGTTTATACATAATACAGGGTGTCGCAAACAAATTACTCCGTGACTGGCCAAAAGATTTTGCAGTACTGGAAAATGAAAACGATGTTTTGTCAAATTTTATTGCGGATTTAAACATTTTCAGTTAAACCAGTTCACCCTTTTCAAAGTTATAGCGACATTTTTAGCGCTTGTCTTCATTTATTTTTCATTGATTCCCTGTGCATGCTTCATTTGCAGATGAAAATTACACAAAGCTAGCATTTCGAGTAGATTTTCATTGCAAATCTAGCACATAATGCACGGATTATCTGAAAAAACTTTAAAATTCATAAATAAGTAAATGAATGTTAAATTATTAAAATAGCTTAAATTCCAAGGTTTTTAGCCATTCTGTAATTCCAGTCCTATAGTTTTAGTTTCACCAACAAAGGTAGAGGATTTAAAAAAAAATATTTTATTCAAATTTTTATCCGTATTCAGTATTCATAAACAGCCAATAATATAAGGCTGTAGATGGAGGTAGAAGTTTTCTTTTAATTTTCAGTTTGGAGCAACAAACCTTAAAATAAATTCCTGATTTCGTTGACGTCGATTATTTAAGCAAAATGAAAAAAAAAATTCACCAATACCAAATTTGTTGGTAAAACCAGGGACACCGTTGTTAAATGGTTAAAATCGTTGCAATTAAAGTTGTCCGCATGCAAATGCAATATTTTTATTTAAAATGTCCGATTCGCAATAAACCGTAACTCAAAATTCTATTTTATCCCGTTGTCTTTTAATGAAACAGGAAATGGTAAGCCCAAGAATCAAGAATGGTTCTTGCTTTTAAACTTGCTACATCATTTTTTATTTCTTGTAGACCGACTAGACTGGAAAGTGCGCTAGATCCACCATGAAACAATCAAAAACAATTGAAAAAACTAAAAAACTAATTGGAATAAAAAAAAAATTGATTGGAAAAATAAAAAAATTAATTCATTTAATTCATTTAATTTAAAAAATTACTTTTAATAAAAAATTAATTAATTTCCGACATTAAGGGTATATCTGGCTGCACCTGTCCAATGATTTTGTGACACCCTGTATTTTACACGTGGGAGAGGATGGTTACTCCAGTTTAAATTTGGTCAGTAGTCAGCAGAATAGGATTTGCATTAATTAGCCTACAATTTAATGACTCCCCGTTGTTACTAAGGCCCTCATCTCCCCCGCAGCGCTCCATGTATTTTTATTCGTTACACGGGAAATACAAAACCTCCTCAATCTGTCGGTTATCATTTGTATTTTTGTGTATATAATCAATATTTTTGTAGAGCAAATTGCCCGCAAACACCAAAAAAAAAACACCAATAATCATCCAGGACCTGTCCAGATATTTAGGTACACCATTTACCTTCTCTCACTCTAAACTTGTTTCCATAATTTATATTTTTTTGCATGCAGAAATATACTCACACACACTCTGGATTTTTTTTTATTAATCACACACATACTCATACATTGTGTATCGACGGGGATTCTTCAAAAAACAAAATCCTTGTTTGTACGCCCAGTTGGACTTCAAAAGAGAGTCTTGGACCGTCTCAAACAAAGTCATTAGATAAAGGAAGAATTTTCTTATATAGCAAACGACAAAAAAGAGAGGAAAAAAACGTTTGATGGTGTCATAAAACATGTGAGATCCTTTCTTACTTTCTTACCCCTTTTTTTATGGGAAAAGGCAAAATAAACGAAGGAGCCTTTTAGCTACAAGAGTGGAGACGATCACAGTTGGAAATTGCAAAAAAAAAAAAAAACACACATTTGAGACTTTAATACTTAGTGCGTGTAATGTGTGAGGATAAAAAAAAAAAAAAGGAAATCGCATTGTCAGCATTTGGTAAGTACGTAGTAAAAAGGAACGAAAACAAGACCAAGCTAATGATGGAGCATACAGTCATCTTTTGACAGTGACATTGGCAGAAATATTACTTATGGGGGAACCACTATATAACTTATGTAAAAAAAAAATCCCATAACAATAATGTTTTTTTTTATTTAATTACATAATATCATTATCATTATGTAGAAGCACATTGCCTTACAGATATCACATATCACCTTTGTACTACTTACAACAAAAAATCCTGTGTTTATGAATGTTCTCTGGGGGCAAAAATGCAATAAAAAGTGACAAATATAATACAAACCCGATCCGGACATCTTCGTGTAGGAATCCTCCACAATAAGTTTTATGGCCGTGTGTCATAAAAAAAGCCGCCAACACCCATCTGGACCAGGACGTTCGCTGATGTGTTTATATTACACTGGAGTTTTTAGGGGGAAAGGGGAGTACCCATTACCCACTCAAATAATGTACATACTAATAAAAAGGTGTAAATTTTTTTAGAAGGTCATTTATAGGGCATTAGTCAATTTTTATGATTTCTTTAGGGAAATATTCCTTTCGAAATTAGATTATCCTTTTAAAATTACAATCCTGCTTTTGGAAGCCAATTGATGTCATTTAAAAGGTGAGTCAATAATGTATGCTTTCATTTAAAAAAAAATCATTCTTTTGAAACTAAAATGCTCCCTTATAAAATTGAACATGCTACCTTTGAAATAAAAATGAGAATTCTGCCCTTGAAATACAAATGAAAATTTTGCCTTTGAAATTAAAATGAAAATTCTACCTTTGAAATAAAAATGAAAATGCCTTTGAAATTAAAATGAAAATTCTATCTTTGAAATTAAAATGACAATTCTTCCTTTGAAATTAAAATGACAATTCTTCCTTTGAAATTAAAATGACAATTCTTCCTTTGAAATAAAAAAAAAATGCCTTCGAAATAAAAATGAAAATACTGCCTTTGAAATTAAAATTCTGCTTTTGAAAATAAAATTCTGCCTTTGCAATTAAAATTCTGCGTTTGAAATTAAATTATGCGCTTGAAATTAAAATTCTGCGTTTGAAATTAAAATTCTGCGTTTGAAATTAAAATTCTGCGTTTGAAATTAAATTATGCGTTTGAAATTAAAATTCTGCGTTTGAAATTAAATTATGCGTTTGAAATTAAAATTCTGCGTTTGAAATTAAATTATGCGTTTGAAATTAAAATTCTGCGTTTGAAATTAAAATTGTGCGTTTGAAATTAAAATTCTGCGTTTGAAATTAGAATAATTCAGTGAACTCTGCATTCGAAATCAAAATGAATACACCTTTACATCTTTTTTATCTTTCTTCGTTTCGGTATGTTTTTTTTTTTCGGAATTTTATATGGCTTTCTAGTGTGATCAGTGCACTAAAATCTAGTGATGTGTGACTTCATCTCAAAATCGACATCTACAAATAACCGATTTTTTTTTTGTTCCTGTCCAAAACCAAATTATTCAAGAATTCCAAAGTATACCAAAAACTTGTTTCTATAACTCCCAATGCAAATTGAATAATTTTTTCATCCAATTTCTCGGAAATTTGCTCTTCTTTGTTTGTTGTCATGCATTTAATTTATTTCTGTTCAAAAATCCGTCCTGTCCTAATATATCTGTAAAAGTCGTCTCCAAAAATGTTCTATCATCCAGTTTCTCCTTTCTGCATTTGACTTCCCCTAATAATCACCTATTTTTGCTCTCCACACGGAGAACAAGTGAAAGAGAGAGATAGCTGGAGGATTTTCCCTATAATTACACGTTTCCACCAAAAAAAAAAAAGTATATGTTTTTACTGGGCAATTATTTGGGCATACTTCCAGACTATTTATGCATACTTAATAAGTGTTACAGAGAGAAGATTTTGCCAGCGGATAATAAAAGTCAGGGAGTTAACAAGCCCCTGCATTTTCCCGTCCAACCTTGACTTTGGCAGAAGGTATTCACGTCAAATGAAAATATGATGATAAATATGAAATGTATAGCAAAATATTAAAATAAAAAAATAAAAAAAATTGAAAGATACTGGAATAAAATGATGGCAAAGGACATGAGGAGAGAAATGCACGTGAAGGAGATGGCTAAGTGCCTAAATGACGTTGCGTGCTTCTTAACATGGAAAATGCACACTTGTAGGACATGCACAGTAGTACAAGGGAATTTTGGACATGTGCAAAAATTCTCTTTATGATATGCGAGAAGATGTTGTTATTATTATTATTTTTATTATTATTATTATTTCCAATTTGAACCGTATCATACATGTCCAAAAACGTGTAGAGTATAGGTACATGCATCTATTTGATGTTTGCCACTGAGCAAAGTTGGGGGATGAGTCACAATTGGCTTTCGGGGCATTGCATATATATCATATTCGAAGTTTTTTTTTTTTTTTGCTTTTTAGGTTGGACTGGGCCAACTCCTTTGGGGAGATGTGTGCAAATGTGCGTTATATACATGTGTTTATAAAGGAATACAGGTCCAGGGATGGTATCCAATATTTTATAGGTACCAATACTTACTCCCATCAACAATTAAGTCATGGGAACGATTGGGATTTGTACCCAAAAAAAAAAAAAAAGAGTGCTAGTTTTTATTCTGGGCACCAAGGTCGCCTCACATCTTCGTGATCCTCCTCTTTTGCAAAAGGGAAAAAAGAGATAATATTTTTTTCCTTCGAAACGAATTGAGTATAAATTGAGGGCGAAAAGTCTCCATCGGCATCAGTTTTGTAAAGCATTCCAAAACATTCTCTCACATCTCTCAAATCCGAGTTTTCAACTCCCCAAAACAACAATCACCATGTTCAAGCTCTTGGTGAGTATCTCATTCTATTCTCCAGAGTCTATTCTCATCTTAACTCTAAAATTCTTTTATAAATTGATTTATTTATTAAAATTTTCGAAATTTTCGTTTTCATTTCGAAAACCATTAATATATAGAGCATAGTTGATATTTACAAATTTTTTTATATTTTTATTACAGTTCGTCCTTGTCCTCGCCTTGGCCGCCGTCATGGCCGCTCCTCCAGCTCCAGGTACGTTAAAAGCTTCGGAAAATTTTCAAAAATATAATCCTTCTCATAAAATTTCCTTGTGCCAGAAAATTTTGTAAAAAAAGACATACAGTCTTCCCCCTTTTATTCTTCAGATTTAATTTAACACTTAATTCTTGCATAGCCCCAAATTGCTAAAATCCAATTCTTTCCCACAGTGCCCCTTTATAATTGACTATATAGACCAGAGCAACAAAAAAAAATTAAAAAGTGTCCACATTTTTTAAAAAATAATTAGATTAAAATATCCCAAGATTTTATTGATAATTCCGAGAAATTTGCCGGGTCCCAACTTTCCATCGCAGGGTTTAGTGGACAGTTTAACTAACAAGCGTTTAGGGGCAATATGAGCCACTTTCACGTTTTACTTGTCTCATTAGAAGAATTATCTAGTTAAGGGTCAACATTTTTTGGGGGAATTATTTTGTGTCCCAATAAAATGTTTATTTCTTCCCTCTCAGGTTTGGGCTATTTATTCAATTAATGTATGAACTGAATCAAAATAGTTACGGAACAAATAAAAATGGAATTGACATTGCCCACTAGGAGGGGAAAAACGGGAGAAATTAGGATTAATAATTAGTTAAAAGGATTAATTCAGGCTTGAATGGCTTTAATTAATTAAAATGTTAATTAATATAAACAAAAATTTGTCTTTGTTTTGACAGGTGCCCCTGGACCAGTCCCTAAGGATCTTCAGACCGCCAACCAACTCGTCTACTCCTACGGATACCCATCTGCTTACGGATACACCGCCGGATACCCATCAGTCTATGGCTCTTATGGAGGATACCCCTACTACTCTGGAGTCTACTATGGTTAAGCCATGCTAGACATTTACAACCGTCACCGATCAAAGTTCAATAGTTGAGAGGAGGATGCGGGATGAAACGACCCAATATCTCTTCGTTTTATTCTAACAATGTTAATGTCCAACATTATCAATGTTTTAGTCCAGTTTTAGACCTTTTAAAACTTGAGATTTTCTTCAAACAAAAAATTTCAATCACTCCCATGTTTTTTTCTTGATCCCTTCTTAATCGGCTCTCTGTCGTATTGAACTGCAGTTCAGTATAATAAAAGCTTTTGTCCTTTTTTTGTTAGCAGTGCACTAAAAATCTTGTTTTGCGAATACGAAATTTATTTTCATATTCATGGTGCATATACATTCACACTCATTCCTATGCATGCTTTTATGAGGGTTCATTTTCACTGGCTTTTTAACTGACATTTGGACCGAACTTGCTCCAACAATTACTTAAGGCAGCATATTGCTTATTTGTCCTCGGGACAACCGGGTTCAAATTTTTTTGCAAATTGGTGTGATCTACTCAAGTGTCTGAAATATTTGATTTTTAAATCGAAGCTAGAAGGAACTGAGTTTAAAAGGTTGATTTTGACAAATATATTAGAATGCCAATTCAAGGAAGGAAATTCTCCGGTTCTTTTTCCATCTCTTCATTTGCTGAGAAATTTGCCAATTGGACTCTACAAACATTTCGTTATGTATTTCTAGATAGAAGTATTGTAGGTAGAAGAATTTCCTTTAGCTTTTAATTATACCTTTTAATTACCTCTTAATTAATTACCTTTTAATTACCTCATTCTCTTCATTTGCTGAGAAATTTGCCAATTGGACTCTACAAACATTTCGTTATGTATTTCTAGATAGAAGTATTTATTGTAGGTATATAGAAGAATTTCCTTTAGCTTTTAATTACCTAAAATCTAAGATTAGTTCCATTTTTTAGTTCGCCAGCAGTAATGTCAAACATTGGGAATGCCTTCCATCCCACTTTGGCTTGGTTTTACAAAACAAAAAAAAAAGGTTTCTTCTGTTTTATTTCTATACATAACCTGGTAAATTCTTGCTCGGGCTGGATGAATCTTAATTTTACTGGAACCGCAATAAAATTCTGCACAAAGTACTATGTATTTTCCCCTGAATTTTATTTTTTCTTGGCTTACAGGCCGTAGCAAAGTGGGTACATTCGGTCAATTGTCGATTTCTGTACATCATTTCCTGGCTTTTTCTCATTTTTATAATTATAATTAGGGACAGCCAAAAGCACTAAAAGCATTAAAATGAAAACTTAACAATACACTATTGATGACTACTACGGATACT
>JAQGBT010006743.1:0-11975 GCA_034698585.1 Disparrhopalites patrizii | reverse complement strand
GCGAGGGCGATTCTCCGGAAGAACAAGATTCTCATCATGGACGAGGCGACGGCGAATGTGGATCCGAGGACGGACAGCTTCATCCAGAAGACGATTCGGTCGAAATTTGCGGATTGCACCATCATCACCATCGCCCATCGTCTTCACAGCGTCATGGACTGTGACCGGATACTTGTGCTGGAACAAGGAGTTATAATGGTGCACAAGTTTGCAGCAAAGTCGTTACAGTTTTGATGAGGCATTCGTATTGTTATGATTCATATGGTGTCAATTCGGACTGTGTTTCAGGAATTTGAGCATCCCCATTTTTTACTGGGTAATTCCAAGGGGTGCCTCTCCGGCATAGTTAATCACACCGGGTTTGCTGCAAGTGCCAGTCTTAGCCAGATTGCGGAAAGAGTTGAGGAAATTTAAAAATACACGGATTTTTATAGTTCCCCTTCATGGATAATAATATGAAATTTGGCATAATTAATTGTTTAATTATTTATTTGATTAGTTATTTATTTATTTAATTATGTATTTATTTATTTATTTACTTATTTATTCATTTATTTCATTATTGATAAAAACTATGATGTTATTGTTTGTTCTTCTATTACAGTCCTACGCCTTAAAGATATCCCGGAAAAGTATTAGCAGCTCCAGCACTACTAGCCTTGCGTAGACGCTATTGCACCCATCTTAAAAGAAGATTTTAGTCCATAATCACGTTATAAATAATAGTGATAAAAACATGCTGTTATGCTGAAGCATTGAAAACGAATGTCAATTTGGAAGCACTACAAATTTTTCAATTATTCTCCACAGAGTTCTCCGTTGTGCCATTCGGTAGCAAATTTGTTTCAATAAAAATACGTGCGATTTCATTGTACCAGGAAACATTGAAAAGCTGGTTATTAGCTGGCATTTCATGAACATAAAAATCTATTTTTTGTTTTAGAAGCAATTATTGCCTTATTTCCCAGTAAGTACAGATATACTTGCGCTTCGTTCAGCGGCTGCCGGTCTATGAAACTAGGTATAATATTAGACTTGGAATTATTGCCTTGAAACAATCGTATAATACAGTCGAACCTCTCTATAACGGTTCCTTTAAATCAGTATAGTTTCCCTGTTACAACGAAAAACGGTTATAGAGAATAGAAATTTCTGTTAACAATTGAAGAAAGTTTTTGAGGGAAGCATTTTCTGCCACCGGTACAGAGACGAAACCGTTAGACGGGACCCCTTTATAGATATTTTTGACTGTATAGTCATTTGGGAATTGCTTGCAGATATTAACATGGCCAGAACAATTCACAATATTACAGACAAAAACTTTCTCAAGTTTACATTTTTAAGGAAACGTGGTAAGATTTCGTAATTGCTCATGTTCGGAGTTATGACATGATATGAAATATTATCGTAATAATTAATGCATTTTACGCCTGATGTCTTGAATGTTTTGTAAATATACAGTTTTTACCTCCACAAACTACAGAGGGCACAAATCGTTGTTACAGTGGAGTCTCTCTATAACAAGTCTCTTTATAATAATATTTCTCCGTAACAATATTTTTTTCCCAGCCCTTCGTACATGTAAGGTGTGTATTTGGTGTTCTATATAACAACGTTCCACTGTACAGTGGAGTCTCTCTATAGCATCACTTAAGGGAAGGAAGAAAATATTGTTACTGGGAATTGTTGTTATATGGAACATTAAATATGTACTTTACATGAACCAACAAATAATGTTGCTATAGTGAAATGTTGTTATAAAGAAACTTGTCATAAAGAGACTCCACTGCATATAGAAACTATATACACTATACAGTCGAACCTCTCTATAACGGGCTCCCTTATAACGGTTTTCTCTCTATACCGGTGACTGAAAATGCTTCCCTCAAACACTTTCTCCCATTGTTAGCATAGAAATTTCTGTTCTCTATAACGGTTTTTCGTTATAACGGGGAAAATATGCTGATTTAAGGGGAACCGTTATAGAGAGGTTCGACTGTAAATAGAATGTATAGTTCCGCTGTATATGGAAAAGTTGTTATATAGAATATATAAAATATGTATACACTACATATATGAAGGGCTGAAAAATAAAGTTGGTATGGAGAAAAAAGTTGTTATAAGGAAAGTTGTTACAGAGAGATTCCACTGTATTGCATTATTGAAAAAGCTAAGGATCAATAATTAAGACTTCGATCATAGTGCTCAATCCCAATCCTTAAAGCCATACTCTGGGTTTTTATGCCCATCAAAAAAAATCTATTTATTCCCGGAATTTAATCCTGGTCGCTCATAAATCTCATTAATCCCAATCCAAATCCCGAAAAATTGTTTTTTTTGGAAAATAATCCGGAAAGTAATCCAAATCTCAAACTCTGGTCGTAACATGTACAGTACTTCCCTGGCCGTTATTCAGCAATTGCTTTTTAGGCTGTGAAGCGGGCTTAATTGTCATTAACTGTGAGTACAAAATAATTATTTAATAGTTGCTGGAGTTACAGATATCTGAGAACAATAATTAATCTTCATGCAAATGTCAAACCTAATTTTAAGGTCTGGTTCCCAGCTCTAATGCACATACTATAGAAACCTGAAAGATATCCATGGAAAGAAATTAAAACCGCCCAGAAAGCACGGCCTGCATTGATGACCTTGTATCTATCTTAGAAGCGATTCCTCATTTAAAAATTTAGGAAAACTATCACGTACTGAATATCTCAACTGAACGTTATTCCGATACGGAACGCACGTACACCCATTAATGAAATGTCTTAATTAGCGAAAAAATAGCTTCAGAAAAATATCAGAGGAACCTCAGTAATTTAATTACATATGCAAATGTTCAGACTTACTAGATATGTACAGTATAGCAATGCACAATCACTATGGCAGCATGGCTAGACATGACGCCGTGAGCATAGATTACGGCCATACAATTTTAAATTTGCTATTAATTTCTCATTTACTAAGCATGGACGGTATCAAAACACAACATGGAATTATTCCAAAGCGTTTGGCATTTCACAGTTGGTCTTTCAGGCTTTCATATTTTACGGAAAAATACATGGTTCGTAAATTTATGAACAAAACGCTGGCAGCCTTCTATACATTAAAATTCAGTGACTCAATATTATATTTTTATATTTTGTATAGAATATTCTATAGAAAAAATTTCAATCAATAGGTTAGATTATCATCAGATTACTGTTTGGGAAAATTTTCTTACAAGTATGGATTTCAAGGAGAAGAAAATTCGTCCAAATCCTTGGACCAGCGCTAATTTCGTCTCAAAGCTTTTCTCCGCCTGGTTGTTCCCAACGCTTATCCAAGGGTTCAAGAGCGGCTTAACTATTCAAGATCTCTACGATGTGGAGGAAAAGGATACGGCAGAAGGACTGGGTGACACCATGTCCTTGTAAATCTTTCCATTTTAAATTTGTATACATTTGCAAATTTTTGCTATTATTAAGTAAACATTTTGTGACACTGAATGCGTCAGCATTGTGTGTATCCAAAAATATTTGTGTTCGCACAGAGCTTGGCTAGCTGAAGAGGTGTCGCAGAAGAAAAAGGGGAAACGCCCAAGGCTGCACAGACCCATATTGAAAATTTACTTGCGCAGATATATCCCATACTTGCTCTTGATTCTCGTCAGTGAGAGCTGTTTTAGGTATATATTTGTCTATTTAATTGTATAAGTATAATTGGATGGCCTTGGTTTCTAAATTTTTTCATCATGGCTACATTCTTTAGTGTTATGTAATTTGTATTTTATTTTTATTTTTGGTTGAAATCATCAGAATGGGACAATTTGTGTTTTTCTACTACCTCATTGCTTCCTTTGAACATGAGGGGCAGAAGCAGGAGCAGTATTTATACGGAATGGGGCTACTTTTTTGCACATTTATCGCGGCTCTTGGGAGGCATTTCGCAATTCTAAAACTCTCCATTGTGGGTATGCGTCTGAGAATTTCAATTTTTTCCCTCCTGTACCGAAAGGCCCTGAAGCTGGCAACAACTTCGGAGACGGGCCAAATGAGTGTGGGACATTTGATTAATATTATGTCGAATGACATGAACCGTTTCCTGGATATCTTACTGCGAAGCTACAATATTTTTTTGGCACCCGTCCAATTGGTCGTCGTCATTTATCTCCAATGGACACTGGGCGGCTTCGGCGTCGTGTGCCTCGCTGGAAATGGATTCCTCATGATTATAATTCCTCTGCAATGTGCGTAAAAATTACAGTGGAGTCTCTCTATAACAGCATCCACGGGAACCCGAAATTTTGATGTTATAAAATGAATGCTGTTTTAGAGAACACAATTAATATTTATACCATGTACAAGGTGCGGCGAATTTCCAGACGTTATTCAGAACATGCTGTTATAAGGGGTGCTGTTGTGAAGAGACTCCACTGTAGTTGTGGTGCACCTTTGCAAATTTTCTACATACGTCTTCATTGTATATAGTTTCAGCATACGAAGGGTATAGAATCCAAACGGTTTAACTCCATATTTTTCAAAAGTTATGTTTTTACACAAAACGAGTCTACTAAACATAAGCTACACATTCCTCGCTTTGACCCCCGGTCAAATATCACTATAATCATCTCAAAATTTGACCTGAAATTGTTTGCGCTATCTCAAAGAGTTGTTACCGTCACAGTTTTTTGTGCTTCCTGTAAACTTTGGTCAACTGGACTTAAACCGCTTTTACTCTATGACCTTCATATATCTGTATTGCAAATTTTCAGCTATTCTTTCTGTCATGCAAATTTGCCGTGTATATCTGTCTGCATTGCAAAGTTTCAGAATGTATCTGTATTGCCAATTTTTAGCATATCTCTGCATTGCAAATTTTCAACTATTCTGAATTTTCAGTGCATATCTGTTTGCATTGCAAATTTTGAGCATATTTGTTTATACAATACATGTGTATATATAACGGCATTACGATTTTTTAATGCATGTTTGCATTGCAAATGTTTAACATATGACTGTTATTTTGCAAATTTTATATGCACATACGTCTGTATTTAAAATGTTAAACTTATGATTGCATTGCAAAATATCTACAATTGTCCAAATGTACAAAAAATAGTACTTACGCAGCGGCTTTAAATGTTATAATTGCAGACTTTAACATCACCTTATTTTCAAAGTTGCGGTTAGAGACGGCCAAAAGAACGGATGCGAGGGGACGACTCATGAATGAGATCATCGCGGCTATCCGCGTCATCAAATTATATGCTTGGGAGGTGCCTTTCTCCGTTGTGGTGGATCGTCTGCGCAGGTGTGTAAACATTTGCTCCCTAATTATATTGCCTAAGGTTAAAAAACATTTTTTTGCTCATCTCTGTTCTTATTATTTCCAGGCTGGAAGTAAAAATGCTGAGAAAGTCTTGTCACATTCAGGCTTTTTACTTATCCTTGTTTATCTCGTCGTCCAAATTGATTCCATACATAACGATCTTGGCCTACCTGTATACGGAAGGAAATTTAAAAGCCTCGCAAATTTTTTTCCTCCTTGCCACCTGCAACCTTCTTCGATGGACGATCGTTTATTCCGTTCCAAATGCGGCATCCAAATTGGGAGAATTAAGGGTCGCTATAAAGCGGATCGAAGCAAGTGTGGCATAAACTCCATCTGCCAGTATGATAGTATGCCATTATATTTGAAAAAATGTATGCTTTTCTCCACACCTAGAATTTTCTGCTGCAGAAAGAGCATCCTCAAAATCTGGTATCGAACTCAACGGACCCGCATCTGCTAACCACACAAACGCTGGAGCGAAATGCCCATGCTCAACTCCAGAATGTACACATACGGTAACAAACACTTTTCACATGGAACGTGCATTCAAAAAAATACCATTATGTGATGAACATTTAATTTTTGCGTACAGGTGGAACGACCAAGGATTCTCAGTGAAAAATGTAAACTTGGACTTATGTGGAGATAAGCTAGTCATGGTCATCGGCTCCGTTGGATCAGGGAAGGTAAAAACAATTTTACTGTTACAGTTGACTCTCGCTATAACAGCGCCCTATAAAGCATCAAATTTCTCTTGTTATAGCGAAAAACTGTCACAGAGAACAGACATTTCTATGTTAACAAGTGGAGAAAGTTTTTGAGGGGAGCAATTTTTGCTGCTGTTATAACGAGAGTACTGTTATACAGGGGACTGTTATAGAGAGCGTCGACTGCAGTGTGTCAGTAAAGTTGCTCCTTTGGCGCTTGGCTCTAATCAAAATTTGTTATATATTGTATGCAACAAGGTATGATATCCGAATCGGTATTCAAATTCAAACCGAAATTATATTCATATTTTTTTAGTATTTTAATCGGAATTAGTCATATTTTTGTCAGAAAAATATTTGAATTGGAATTTATAATTACAAATACATTCGAATTTTCAAATTCGTATTCAATAGGTGACATTTGGATTTTGATACTTTATTGGTATTCAAAAATTCCTTTATTACGTTGCTAATTCCCGCCTTCGGGCTTTCTTTGAAAAATCCAAGCATTGTAACGATGATTACAATTGGCAGTAATGCAACGTTTTCGTCCGTAAAAGCATTAATTATTGCAAAATCAGCGTTGCGGAGTCAAATCAGAAATTTGTATTTTGATTTTGATTTTATTTTAAGCTACAAATGCCAGATTCAATTAGAAAGAATTTTTTAAAAGTATTCAAAGCGTATTGAATGCGTATCCATACGTCTAAATATTTTAATAAAATTTCATCGGAATTTATATTTTACATATTAGAACTTTGAATGCGTATCCGTAATTAGGAAATATGCGCATTTTAATTCGAATTTCAATTAATTTTTTTTTCGGATGCCATGCCTTGGTACGTAATCAAATTAATGTATACTTACGTAAGTGAAATAATAAGAGCCTAGAAACCAAGGAATGACATCCGAAAAAACTTAAATTAAAATTCGAATTAAAATACGCGTTTTTCCTAATTATGAATACAAATTTAAATTTCGGATATCTAAAATATGAATTCTAATTCCAATACAATTTTATTCAAATATTCAGACCTATGAATACGTATTCAAATACTTTTCGAATATTTAAAAACAAATATTTTAAATGCTATCTGGCATAATTTGTAGCTTAAAATAAGCGCAAAATCAGTACACAAAATTATAAATTGACTGCAGAAATCTTATTTGGCCAAAACCGATGCTTTTAAGGACGAAATAGTTGTATTACTGCCAACTGAAAAAATAAATGTTGCAATACCTTGATTTTGCAACAAAAAAACTTGCCCGAAGGCGGGAATTAGTGACATAATAGAAGAATTTGCGAATACAAATAAAGTGCCGGAATTCAAATGTCAACTTTTGAACACGAATTTGAATTTCGAATGTATTTGTAATGACAAATTCCAATTAAAATACTTTTCTGACAAAAATACGAGTGCTAATTCCGATTAAAATACTGAAAAATATGAATATAATTCCGATTTGAGTTCGAATACCGATTCGGATGTCATACCTTGCTAGAAACCCTAGAGAAATACTAAAATTTCCACCTTTATTCAACTATAAATATAGTCATCCCTGCTACATGTATTGCTCTCCGAGCTGCCTCTAGTCCAAGGATCCATGTCCTTGACTGGTCGGGTTGCTTATGCATCCCAAGAGCCCTGGATCTTCCCAGGGAGTCTCCGGGAGAACATTGTCTTCGGACGGGAATTCGATCGGGAGCGCTACAATCACGTGGTGGAGGCCAGCGCCCTCCAGGAGGATCTGAAGCAACTGCCCTTTGGCGAGAATTCCATCGTGGGCGAGCGGGGCATCGCCCTGAGCGGGGGCCAGAAGGCCCGGGTGAATCTGGCTCGGGCGTTGTATCAGGACGCGGACATCTACCTCCTGGACGATCCCCTGAGTGCCGTGGATTCCCGCGTGAGCAGTCACATCTTCGACCGATGCATTCAGGGCCATTTGAGCGGGAAGCTCCGGATTCTGGTGACACATCAATTGCAGTATTTGCCCCAAGCGGATCATATCGTGGTGCTTGATCAGGTAGGATTTCCTTGTAAAATAAATTTATGTCAGCCATATATCGTTACATTACAACATCCCCATGAAAATTTGTTTGACGCAGGGTAAACTGGTCGTCCAAGGGACATTCGAAGATGTAATGGACTACGGATTAGATTTAAATTCTACAGCAGGTGATGCGAGTCTGCAGGGAAATTGGACAACTCCAGTGATGAACAGATGCTCCGAAAATGAAACAAAAGAAGTTAGTTTAAGCATCCATCTCTCTGGTTAAATTACAGTCGACTCTCTCTATAACAGTCCCCTGTATAACAGTACTCTCGTTATAACAGCAGCAAAAATTGCTCCCCTCGAAAACTTTCTCCATTTGTTAACATATAGGAAAGTCTGTTCTCTATAACAGTTTTTCGTTAGAACAAGCGAAATTTGATGCTTTATAGGGTGCTGTTATGGCGCGAGTCGACTGTACAGTGTTTTAAATTTTGATGCTGCATATAAAATGTTTATACCATAATGGCAAGAATTAATTACAAATATGCAAAAACATCGTTTAGAATGTGGCTACAGACTGTATTTGTGAGGACGCAAGGCCAGTGCTGATGGAAGAAGCCAAGGCCAATGGATCCATTGGCATTACGTCGTATTTCGAGTATTTTCGGGCTGGACGCTCCTACGTTGGTCTAATTCTGCTGGCCTTGGGATTCATCACCCTACAAATTTTATCCGCTTGGTCTGACTACTGGCTATCTCACTGGTAAAATGCTTCCCATACAGTGGAGTCTCTATATAACAAATCTGAAGTGAAGGGCGAAAAATATTGTTGCAGAGAAAAGTTGTTAAATAGAACATAAAATATGTAGCTTAAATGTACGAAGGACAGAAAAAATAATGTTGTTATATAGAAAAATTGTTATAAAGAGACTACACTACATGAACTTGTATGTACAGTGAACTGTCCCTACAACAACTCTCCTTATAACAACTTTTTCTCTAAAACAACTTCATTTTCCAACCGTCGTATATGTAGTTTGCATAATAAATGTTCCATATAACATCTTTTCCATATTACAATCATTTTTGCTCTACCCTTTAGGGTTGTTCTAGCGAGAGTCCACTGTACACAGAACAGGGATAATTTGGTGGCAAACTGATATTAATGTACAAAAATCTCAATTTTAAATGGGTGTTTGTAAATCTTTTAATGCAAATTACAGAATTTTAGGTGAAGCATGATAACTTGGCTCCAGTGCGGTGTTTGGATCCGTCATTTAAATCCGTATAACAAAAATGTATTTTGTTATACGGAACTTTTAACACGCCTATGCTATTGGAAAGGGCTGGGAAAATATATTGTTATGGAGAATATATTTTTCCAGTTCATAATGTATAAATGATACGGGGGAATGACAAATCTTGAAATAGAGAGGCTTAATTGTATTTATCACCCTATTTTTAGGACGCGCCACACGCACGAAGGCAGCGTGACTCCCGCCGTGGACAGCGCAGCTGTCTGCGCAAATTTCTCGAGACTGGGCAACGATCAGATTTCGTTGGAGGGGAAGGACAATTTTTACTTTCGCGTGTACTCCGCCTTGGTCTTGGGCTTTTTCATCATCACACAAGGAGTGACCGTCTACTACTTTATCTTTTGTATGAAGATCAGCGTCAAACTTCACGACTCCATGTTCAAAAGCGTGGTTCGCGCCACCACCAAATTTTTTGATGACAATCCATCAGGTATAATATAAGTAGTTCCACAATTTGTCCTCCGATTGTTGTAGTGTACAGTCGACCCTCGCTATAACAGTACACTATAAGGCATCAAATTTCTCTTGTTATAGCGAAAAACTGTAATAGAGAACAGACATTTCTATGTTAACAAATGGAAAAAGATTTTGAGGAGAGCATTTTTTGCTGCTGTTATAATGAGAGTACTGTTATACAGGGGACTGTTATAGAGAGAGTCGACTGTAACGGCAAGCGTTCACTGTAAGTACATTTTTCTATTTTCCACGGCGAGGTCCAAGCCATGTGGCTAGACGCAGCGCCACTGTATGTATACAGTCCACTCTCGCTATAACAGCACCCCATAAAGCATCAAATTTTGCTTGTTATAGCGAAAAACTGTTATAGAGAACGGACATTTCTATGTTAACAAATGGAGAAAGTTTTTGAGGGGAGCATTTTTTGCTGCTGTTATAACGAGATTACTGTTATACAGGGGACTGTTATAGAGAGGGACGACTGTATGTTGACCAAAACTAATGGCGAAAGTCGTAACTCTCATAATACAATGGACTGTCGCTATAACAACCGTGATGGGAAGGGGAAAAATGGTTGTTATATTGAACATTTAATATTTAACCTCTACATATGCGAAGGGCTGAAAAATAAAGTTGTTATAAAGAAAAAGTTGTTATAAGGAGAGTTGTTATAGAGAAAGTGCAATGTGGATATTCAATGCGAAATTTTTCTCAAAACGCAGTAATAAAAGTTCGAGTCCAAACCATGACATTTATGCATGGTTGTATGTGTGTGTGTGTATGTAATGCGTAAGGTCCGGTATAGCGACAATGTTTCCTGGCAATATCTCATACAGTCAATTCTCTCTATAACGGACCCCTTTGCAACAGTTTTTGCGCTACAACGGTGTTCAACAATCCCCCAGACAGATTTTTAATGTTGAAATCACCTTCTATAACGGTATTTTTATGACTGTTTTTTCTTTGCTATGAAGGAGAAGTTTTGAATCCCCGCGGTTAATCATGTTTCCCAAATTTTAAAACCCCGGCGGTTTTTCACATTTCACTGTAACTGCTTTAGACCGCGCCTTCTCGCACTAGAGCGGGGGTTTTCCGAGGTTTCGAATCCCGGTATTGCACATTTTACTATAACGGTTTCTCGCCACGCCGTCAAACATTTCTCTCACTGGAACTGTTTTTTAATTTTTTCCCCAGACCCCATAAACATACGTTTGTCTTTATAACGGTCATTGCAATATTCCTTAAAACGGTTTTCCGCGATAACGCATGAGATGCACCTTCAGCTGGCTGAACAGTTATAGAGAGAATTGACTGTATCCATACACTATACATTGGAGTCTCTCTATAACAAGTATTTTTATAACAACATTATTTTTCCAGCCACTTGTACATGTACGGTGCATATTTAATGTTCAATATGACAACTTTTCTCTGTAACAACATTTTTCGCCCTTCCCTTCAGAGTTGTTATATAGAGACTCCACTGTATTATAATTATTATTGTATGTTTACTTTTGATACCCAGGTCGAATTCTCAACCGTTTTGTGAAGGACATTGGCTCCATTGATGAGGACCTGCCAGGAGTGTTGTACAATGCGGTGGTCTACAATTTGATAATAATATCTTCCTTGAGTCTTGTGGTTGTCGCTAATTACTATATGCTGGTCCCCGCGACCCTTTTACTCCTCCTTCTACTTTTGATCTGGAGACTGTTTGTGACAACGGCGAGAGATGTTAAACGGATGGAGTCTTTGGGTAATTAGCTCCGTACTACAGTCTATTTTCTTTATAACGGTTTAGCAAAAACCAGCCAGAAAAACCGTTATAACGAATAACCGGTATAGGGAAAACGGTTAAAAAACTGTTTTAATGACGGGGGATTCGAAATTACAGAAAAACCGTTATAGCGTGGGAGGGCGTGGCCCAAAAACTGTTATAACAAAAAGGAAATTATGGCGGGGGGAAGATAAATTTGAAAAAACCGGTATAGCGTGTGAGGGCATGGTCGAAAAACCGTCATAGAAGAAAGGAATTTATGGCGGGGATTCAGAAATTTGAAAAAACCGGTATAGCGTGTGAGGGCGTGGTCGAAAAACCGTCATAGAAAAAAGGAATTTATGGCGGGGATTCAGAAATTTGAAAAAACCGGTATAGCGTGTGAGGGCGTGGTCGAAAAACCGTCAT
>JAQGBT010006742.1:0-11975 GCA_034698585.1 Disparrhopalites patrizii | reverse complement strand
AAGAGGAAGAGAGAAGAGGAAGAGAGAAGAGGAAGAGAGAAGAGGAAGAGAGAAGAGGAAGAGAGAAGAGGAAGAGAGAAGAGGAAGAGAAAAGGAAAAGGATGAGAGAGGGTGACGAGAGAGAGAAAATAACAAGCGATAGGGGAAAGAGAGTGAACTGGAAGAGAGAGCAGGATAGAGGTAAAAGAACGAGTGAGAAGAGAGGGCAAAGTGGAGGGAGAAAGTGTGCGGGAAAGTCACGAAGAGAGAAAACACCAGAAAAGAGTGCAGACAGGCTCCAAAGGGATGGAGAAGAGAAGAATGCGAGACATGAGAGATTTTTTGGCGTAGGTGTGGGTAAAGTGCCTAATGAAGGCACTTGGGTCACAGAGTAAACAATGCCCGTATCCCTTTGTCATTTCATGTTGTCTTTGATCCGTACAAATTCAACCGCATCTATCATGGGGGCATTTATAACTGATTGATATAATTACCTTCGTTGAATAGAGGGAGAGAAAGAGATAGACAGACAGAGGACGGCAGAGAGAGCGGGAGAATAAAGGAAACCACAAAAATTTCGAATCTTTTTAGCTATGTCGAGATTTTTAGAGGAGTAAAAAAATGCTCTCTTCTGCTTCGTGTATCTGTTATCTACGTTTGCATCACCTATCTCTTTCTTTTGCTCTCTCCCTCTCTCTATCTCGCCATATGCTCCTGCCACCGGATCTCCAAGAATTCGGTTGCCAGTTCAAGTGCTTTGTTGTTGTTAATATTTGTAGTGTTTCCTGGTAGTAATGCAGGGCCAAGTGGGTACGTGAACGTGCAATCATTTACTGGTGGCTCATGTGGGTGTCTTTTCCTCTTTAATGTTTACATACACTTCTTCCCAGCTCTTTGTCTCTCTTCATTTTTGCTTGTTTTCACTTCCCCACAAAATTTCCCGTAATCTCCTCTCGTGTTTATGGTCAGTGTTTGTATTTATCAAAATATGCTAGCTCTGTTCTCAGAAATTCTTTTGTTTGTTGTACCTCCGATTTTATGCAGGTTCATGTGCGTCGCTGGGTACATTTTTTGGGTTAAATGGATAGTGTTGATTCTCTTGTATGTATACATACAAATATTTTTGTGCAAACAAAATAAAGAGCACGTTTTACACTTAAATATTTGTCTGTTGTTTCCAACTCCTCAGAATGTCGGGGAGCCCACGCCAAGGAGGGCACGTAAACAAAATAAAAGGGTGCGTGTGTGAATTGAATGTGTTCACAATGTACACAATTTAATTTAATGTCGGTCTCCGGGACAACAAAAAAGGACTTATCCACGTGATGTAAGTAGGAAG
The DNA here is from genome assembly GCA_034698585.1 of Disparrhopalites patrizii. Taxonomy (NCBI): domain Eukaryota; kingdom Metazoa; phylum Arthropoda; class Collembola; order Symphypleona; family Sminthuridae; genus Disparrhopalites; species Disparrhopalites patrizii. Next base: position 10,657 of record JAQGBT010006742.1, on the reverse strand, counting down.
ATGGGGAGGGAAGGAAATGAAGACATTAAATAAGCCAAAGGGAAATGCTTTGATGGTAAAAATCTCACTTTGCCCCAATTGTATATATCTATACCCTATCCTTTCGTCCTTGAGCAGTGGGTTACTCTGACTCATCCAAAATTGAAAGGACGGGGAGAGGAAGGAAAGAGAGAAAATCTTTTCACTCTGAAATTGTATTTCTCCAGGAATACCAGGAAGGGGAAGCATTTCCCGGGGAAAATCCAAAAGCCCACTTATATTTCACCCTCTTTGTTATTGTTGAGGAATTCCCTCCTGGATTTATACGGTAATTATATTTAAAGAAAAAAACTCGTTCGGATGGACTTCTGGGACATTTTTTTAATTAGTACCCCCTGGAAAAAAAAATTGTGTGCTTGTACAAAAAAAAAGGAAGAAAAAAAAGGTAATTCACCATTGAATGGAAAAGAGCCTTTTCAAGAGAACTCGTACGACAACTCCAAATGTTATTGTGCGTTGTTCCTCCCTCGTTAACGTCCGGGAGCTCAGCCTTTCCAGGGAAAGTAAATAAGCTTGTGGCTGGAACGTCTTAAGGGGAAAAGAGGAGCTTCCGCCTTTCGTCCAACAAAACAACAATGGCAATAAATAATGAAAGTGCGACTCCCTGAATGAATAAATAAGTTCAATGAAGTGTCCCTAAAGGGTTTTATTTTTATTTGGTGACTCACCACCACCGGTATAATTGAGGACTACTGCCCCTACTACTACTACTGCTACTACTACTACCGGCTAGGAGCAAGGAGCAATCCCTCAAATATTAAGTGGGTAATTGAATAATGTAAGACCTAAATAATGATTAAGAAACCGCCATTTTAACTCTCACGAACCCACTTTATACTCCCCCAGCTCCTCACTTCCGCCTTTCCAATCCCCTGGAATGACAGAGAAAAAAGTGAAGTCCCTGAATGTGTGAGCTTTTCCCCCTTTTAAAAAAAACTAGAAAAAGAAAGTAGGGGAAAGGGGGGAAACTAAAAGATTTAAGAGTCAAAGGAGGCACTTAAATTATATAGAGAGCGGAAGCCGGGCCAAAAATACGAGAGAAACCATCCTTAACAATTTAGCAGGGAAAGAGTGAGAGAGTTATTATCCTTAGATTTTCAAATGCGGTTTACTTTCTTCTCCTCCTGTCTCTTCCCTTATGTATGCACATTTTCCATGGAATAATATAAGATGAAGGGAGGGGGAAAGATGATGATGTTGCTGAGGGCAGAGGAGTAACGGAGGAGGACGAAAAGAAGAGCGGAGGAGAAGAAGAAGAAAAAGAAGAAGAAGATGGAGGAAGTCATTAAGAAATCACTTGCCAACAAAAAATTTCGACTCCATGATTGTTTAATGAAGTTGGCAAACAAACAAACGAAGGAGAGTTTACTTGGAGACGGATCCTAATATACCGTATAATTTTTACTGCTGCATTTTTCATGCCAAGTCTCTCCAATTCTCATATTTCTCCCCCCCTCTCTCTCTCTTCCTCTTTATATGCCTATGTATTTCCCAGGTTAATTTGCTCCCGGAGAACATAAGAGGAAGAGAGGAAAGGGAGAATGAGTGAGTGAAACACTAAAGTTTAAAGAGTTTCATAATTCACACCTAATGGGAGGGTTTCAAATCAACGGAAATAATGGAGATATTACCTGGAGCTAAACGTGGGATTATAACGTCCTAGGCATATACAGGGAAATCTTTCATGTAGAAAAAGAGCTTCAAGGTAAGTACTCATATTTCTAACCCAGTCCCGTACCTCTATCTATATTGTCACTGGAATGGACCCAAGAGCTTCCCCAAACTTGTGGAAGAGAAGAAAGTGAGTGAAAGTTTGAGTAAATGGCACTAAAATAGAGAGAGAGCGAGAGAGAGAGAGAGGGACAAACAAGGCCTATTTAGTCGTTTATGAGATGAGTCCTGGAAGAAGCAAAATGATGTAGGACGGATGTTGGTAATTATTAGAGGAGAATTCCCAGAAGAAAAAAAAGGATTTCTGGCTTCAATCTCACGCAACTTTCACCCCAACAATCCTCAAGCTACCGCCGGAGTTTATGCAGGAGGATTTGCGAGGGGAAAAAACTCCGATCTTTCCCAAATTAGTTTCCCATTAGCACCAGACGGATGAAAGGGTCATAATGGAGATGAAAGAAATTCCACTTTCATTGGATACATACAGGTAGGATCAAAATAATTCAGCTAGAAAGTCCTGGAGAATCTTGTGTACATTCTCTTTTAAAACAATCATTGTAACCATCTCCTTCCGCTTATTTACCTTCTGGAGTTTACTATGAATGGGTGTACATAAGCCTGGTTTATGTCATCATTTTCCGGGGGTCAGGATTAGCATTCCACCTGGTGGAATTAGGAAGAGCTTCTACCAAGAAAGGTATATAATATAGGAATCTCGTACACGGGGATTTTAAGTGCCTTCAAGGTTTTTTCAATGACTCCTCTAACCATGTAGGAGGTATAATATGCCCCCGTCTATTTAAATGTAACATAAGCTTCATCCATCTCATCTTCAAGGGGATGAGTTCGTGAGTGAAGCGGGAGAGTGGCTGTAGCCCTTGTTTTTGTGTTCCGACATAAACAAGAAGACTCCACGCGTTTACGATAACATCATACACTACATTATTTTCTCCTCCCGCCGCCTCCTCCTCCTCCTCCTCCTCCTCCTCCTCCTCCAAGAACAACAACAACAGTGGCAAAAACGCGTGCATATGTTCACAAAAGGGTGAAAAAGGCATTCAAATCAGAGGGGAAGAGGGAAGAGAATGTGGGAAATGTGGAGGTATATAAGGATGATGAGGATGAATAGGGAGAGGAGGAGGAGGAGGCGGCGGAGGAGGAGGAGGAGGAGGATGAGACGTCGAGAGAAAGATGTTACATAGGGGATAGAGAGCTCATAAGGAAAATATACACACTATACACATGGTGAGAGGAGATTGTGTGGCGGAGGAGGGGAGCTTGATGTATAATTTGCAACCGAGAGTTTTTACTCCCTGCAACTTAAGAGGAGCCGTGTAGTGGAAAGGAAAAGATGCCGAAGGAATTCATTGAAGGTAGGAAGAGAGAGACAGAAAGAGAGAGAGAGAGAGAGAGAGAGAGAGACAGAGAGAGAGAGAGAGAGGAAGGAAAAGAGATGAGTGTGGCGGCGGGAAGAGCATAGATATAAGGATTTTTTGTTGGTAACAGTAAAAGAATGTGGGTTTGTGCAAAGGAAATGAGTTGAGAGGAGAGTTGGGTTTACTTTAAAACTGAAGAGAGTGCAGGGGAAGTGAAATTTTTGCGAATGATTTTTTCGATCTGTTCTATTCTCCGGTGGTGTTAATTAAAAGCGAATAGACCGCTTGGGGGAAATTCAAGAGGAAATGAAGGAGGAAGTCAAATTTTTTGGGGGTCTCTCTCTCTCTCTCGCTCTCTCTACCACTTTATCTATTCTCTCCCCCTTTCACTTGTTCATCTTCTTCTTTTTCGTCTTAGTTTATGCATAGAACATAGTGATGGGGTGGGAGCTAGCTCAAGCTCTGGCCCAGATCTCTCTTCTTTCCTTCCCTTGTCTCTTCCTCTCTCTCTCTCTCTCTCTCTCTCTGGAATGAAGCGGGGTTCAGAGAAAGAGAGAGAGAGAGAGAGGGAGAGAGAAAGAGAGGGGGGAAGAGGAGTCTAATATAGTTCTAAGATCATGATGAAATATTTATGTCATCTTAATGAACGTGACGCTACTTATACTTCATATATATGCATTAATGATGAGAGTTCTTTTTTTAATTTTCTCTTCTTTCTCCTCTCCCTGGCTGGCTTCCGAAATTTTAATTAAAATATTATTGACATTCATAATTAAGTTTTTTTTTTGCTTTCAAAATGGAAACGCTTGCTGATGGGTAAGAGACACAGACACACATACACATTCTAGCAACATAAGTAAATATGTACGCACTTTTCCTCTCTCTCTCTCTCTCTGTCCTTACGTCGATGGACACATTTCCCCATGTGCATATGCATACAAACACGCGTTCCCTAAAAAAAATGGAAGATGAGAAAGAAACACACTTATGTACATACTCATCATGCTTTCTTTTCTCCCACCACACTTTTTCTTCTTCGTATATCATATGCATGTGCTTTATAACCCCATTAATAGGGTTATGCTCCTGCTGTTTCTTCCTCAATTTCCTTTCTAAACACTGACAGTCGCAAGAACAACAAAAAGCCCGGGAAACCACATTTGAAATGAGTGAGTAGTAAAAAAAAAGGGTGATTATAAAAAAAAAGTGCAATCTTTTCATTTCTGATAACAGGGGGAAATACGTTACGTAGTTAATAATGTGAAAAATCAGGAAATGGAATTTTTTCATTATAAAGTCCTTCATGATTTTTCACCCACCTCTATTTGGTTGATAGACGCTATTTAGGGCCAGATGTTGCAAAATTATTATTTCTACTTACGTATGCGAAAGTTAAATACATATACATAAGTATATCACGAGATAAACACGATTTACAGTGAGGAGACGCTTAAATAATTAAGGAAAACCCGGCCAACCAATAATCTGCCATGGAAATCAAAATAATTCATACGGCTCATTCCTTAAAACCCCCGAGAAAAATTCCCAGTCAAATACAGTAAAGAAAAGTGGATGACGAAAATTGGCGCAAAAAAAAGAGATGAAAAGTATTCGAAAAACTACTATGAAGGAAGGGACAAGCCAGGATTAAATTAAAAGAAAATGGTAACAGCACACTGTGACGAAGAAACAAGGGAATCAGCGAGGGAGCAGGAAAGGATATAAGAAGGAAAGCGGGGATATAAGAGAAAAAAGGAGGTGAAAATACGTTATAATATTCAGGAAAAAACAAAAGGGAAAATGTCAAGACAGACAGGAAGGAAAGAATGAAGGAGACAATAGAAAGGGAAAAAAGTGAGAGCTGAAAGAAACAAGATGAGACATTGTAGCTCCACTCAAATGATTGTGATTCACACATCAAACTATATGAGTATGCTTATGAATGGCTGAAAGGGCAAGTGTGTGAAAAGAAGGCAATGCGCTTCTTTATACCATCTAAGGATTCACTTAGTATTAACTTTCTTCTCCACTTAATTAAATGTCACGCAGTTTTTTCCCCCTTTTCATTTGGAATAATCACCACGTGCATATGTACGTCATAAGACGTGTGAGCTCCACAGGAGCAAGGAGATGACGGGCTTGTCTATAGAATTATCCTCTGCCTCCTTCAATGAATATTATTATACTGACTTTCTCTCTCTCTCTCTCTCGCTCTATCTATCTTTCTTTCACCTTCTCTCTCTCTCTCTCTCTCTCTTTCTCTCTCCTTTTCTCTCTCAATTCTTCGCCAGGAGAAATCTTGACTGAGTGTCTTCCTTCGTATTTCTATTTTAGTAGACGTTAAGTACAGCGTTGGACATGGGCGTATGTACGTCAAACCAATGATGGAAATGAAACTCAACCTGGCTGGATGAATTTCTCTCGTCTCCCGCACCTTTTTCTCTTTTTGTACTGCTGTCATTTGGCCTTGTACATACTACCGAGCAAAGGGTGCATACTTTGAATACAAGAGATTTTGTCTCTTCAGGTTCCTTCCATTTCTCTCTCCCCTGTGCATAGTCTGTCTCTCTCTCTCTCCCTTTCTCTTTCGCTTTCTCTCTCCCTTTCTCTCTTTTGCTTTCTCTCTCCCTTTCTCTCTTTTGCTTTCTCTCTTTTGCTTTCTCTCTCCCTTTCTCTCTTTTGCTTTCTCTCTCTCTTTCTCTTTCGCTTTCTCTCTCCCTTTCTCTCTTTCTCTTTCGCTTTCTCTCTCTCTTTCTCTTTCTCTCTCTCTTTCTCTCTCTTTCTCTCTAATTCTCTCTCTGTTTCTCTCTCTCGCTTGCTCTCTCTTTCTCTCTCTCTGTAAATAGATTAAGTGCAGTCACCGAAATATTCAAATTAAATCTCCTCCAGCATTGTGCTTTATATAATGTTTTGTTGGAAATGACACAATGGATCTTTTAATTGAATTTTCCCCCTTATTATTAGCAACCATTTTTATGGATTTTCCACGGTCCTATAAATACCCCTAAGAGTTGTTGGTGGGAGGGAACAAAAGGTTCTAGTGTATACATACGTATGTATCTCTCTCCATTCATATAATACCATGAAATGCTCCTCTTAATGTATTAATGATGGTGACGAGGGTAAGAAAAAAAGTTTTTTTTTGGGGGGGGGTATAATAAAATGTAAGCAAAGAAAGGAATTAACGGAGACTCTAAAGGCATATAAATATACACAAGAAGAAAAGGAAGGGGGGAGAATGAAGGGGAAAAGCGTGGGAGTGAATGCATGGAAAAAGGAAGGAAAGGGAGGGAAATGGGAGAGTATGATAAAGGGGGATCTCTGGAAGAAAAAAAAAGTTTACTTATTTCATTATACCTTCAAGGGAAAAGTGGGGGAAGGGTCCCAAAAAGGAAATTCCGACAGCTCCGCCAGTCCTCGTTTTTCACCACAACATAAACGAGATGCTTAAACAAGCCGGAATTGTAACTGTAAAGGGAGAAAGTGAAAGGGATGGGAAATGTAAGAGGACAGAGGGAAGTATGAGGATCATTACCCACTTTTAGAGCACACTCCTGATGCCTTTTTTTCTGCATCATATGAGGATGATGACCAAAAAGTTAAGATTGAGATGAGAATGTGTATGAGATTCTCTTTCTTTCCATCTCTCTCTCTCCCTCTCTGGCTTTCTCCGCTTTCCCTTCATCTTGGGGTCTAATTACTTTTTATCAATAATAACTAATTTAATATTTAAAGCAATGGTGGGAGAAATGAGAAAAACTTTTTTTTTTATCTGGAGACGTTCTTTCTGTGGGGAAATAGATTTTTATGAGAGTGAGGTTTAATAATAACTGCGTCTGCTCTGCCCCAAAGGCAACCTCTCCCATCTCTCTCCCTCTTCATGCTGTTTGTCATGGAGGATGGTGCATGGAAAATTTTAAGTTCTTTTAATTAATTATACATAAGTACATACACCCATTGAGAAGCTTGGACCATTCTAAACGAATGTAAGAGGGAACTTTTTCATCTAAAGTAATCCCGGGGAGGGAGAGGACAAAAAAAAAAGTCGGGGGAATTCATTTTCATTTATATTTCATTAAATGGCTGAAATCACATTTCCCCCCATCCCCGAAAAAAATGCAATTTACACACAGAAGTGCGATGAAGAATAAAAATACCAGAACTTGAGGGACAGAAATTTTTTTCGGGGACAACCCCTTAATTATCTTTGGTATAAAGCACGTGTTTTTTTTTGGGGAGGATGCAATTGTTTCCCATAATTAGTATTTACTTCCACACAGAATAAGTACATACCGTAAAAAATAATAATGTCATAAAATGTGTGAATGCAAAGGGAAAAAAATGTCAACATGTTTTTATGAGTCCATAGAAAAAGAGGAAAGACGGATCATTTTCTTCCGTTCGTCTTTTTTTTTCCTTTTTTTCTTTTTTTTACTCCCGTCAATTTTTATTCTTCCCTATCACATTGAAGACTGACTCATGTGCTGGTGCTGAAGGACGACTTTCATAAAAATGCGACTGTATCTCTCTTGGCATTTTAGTAGGTACTTAACCAGGGTTTTTCCTTTACCATTTTATGTCACAAACAAAGTTCTGGAAAAAGGATTTCCGTCAAAATATCAAATGTTATGCCCCAACATGAAGAGTCCTGCTGCAGAGTCGTGTCTCCCTAAAAAGGGAGAAGGGGAGGAAAGGAAAAAAAAATTCTCATCCCTCCGACTACCGAGACTTTTAAACATTATTGTGTGGACCTTCAAAAAAAAATAAGGCCTGGAAATACCATGTTATATACTGGAAATTGTCCTACTCTTTCCTTTCCTCTTTCTATCCATGCTCTGGGCTGCAAAAGATAAAAATAAAGCCCCCCTTTTTTCTCGGAGGGGGGGAAGGTGTATATGTGCAGGATTTTGATGACCAAATTCCAGATAAGTGGTTTATAGTTTAATAGTTGCTTCATTTTCTCCCATACAATCCCTCTCTCAATGTACCCCTCGCCGGAGTGGGTCGTACCGCACATAGGACGTCACTATAATCATTTCTTCCGCTAAATATGATAAATTAACTAGTTTTTCCTTCCCTTACATGTGTCTTGGTGCCTTTTTTGTTAGTCCATACATCCACTGACGTCGACGTCTATTGGCATTGGGGGTGAGCGGCGGAATTGAAAAGGAAATCTTCTCCTCGCAATGCATCCCGTTGACTTTGCGGTAGCTTTCATGTAATCATCCGGTGCATTTAATGGAAGGCGAAGGACCGGACGATGACAGCTTATTGTTGAACGAATATCCTAGTACATATGATGGTCATAAAAACTACAATACAGATTTGGTGGTATGACGAAATGCACGTGTTCTGTGATGTGAGAGAAAGTGTTTCTAAAAAAAACCAGGGGCCGATATGAAATGCAATAATGTGAGATTGGAACCTGAAAATAATTTTTTCTTGGTGTACTTGTCAAAATCGTCTGCATTTTGAGATCAACTGTCTTGGAGTGACAGTTTGAGGATTCGTTGTTTTGATGTGAACAAGTTTTTTTTAAATACATTCCTGGCTAGCTCATTGGACCATTTAAATAATATTGGAGTTAATTCTAAGCTCAACCACGAAACGGAATTAATAAAACTCTTTAAACTGTGTTCAAGGGGAAATTTTACTCTGATTTCCCTATTGTATTTCAAAAACAATTGTATTACAATGTTTAAAATTTTCATTAGTAATTCCAACATTAGGAGATGAGGACCTGGTCGTAAATCGTAAATAGAGAATAAATGTTTTCCCTGGAAGCATTTGGTAACATTGATTCCAGAATTTACATCGGGATGACGGCGCCATCGTGTGAGCATAGATAAAGATTCTTCTGGAGGAATCCCTTCCAGAGGTTAGAAATACGTGCTCCAGATGTGCCTTGCTTCTCCCGGTACAACTTGCGAATCCGGACAATTACGGGTTGCGTATGTGTACATATAATTGAATACACAAAGTCCTATAATCTCGATTTTACTAACTATTTTTAAATTTAATTAGTGAATCAATCAGGAATCAGTATAAAATCAAAATTGGGCATTTGTTTTTGCTGCTGTTGGAACTGAAACCAAATTTGCGCCGAAAATACGCCACAACTTGATCAGTTCTTGTCGCTCCTGGATGCGACTTGTTTTTACTCGAGTCACAATAAAATTCTGCACATGAGTAGTACTTTTAGTTAATGATTATTTTTATTATTATTATAACAGGTTTAGGCCACAACAAGGTGGGAACGTTCAATCATTTGTTGCGAACATGTTCTGTCAAATCATTTCCATGATTTTTGTAACGCAGTCGGTTTTACTGCGGTTTTTACCCCCCTGAATTTTATACAGTTTTTCTTGTCCAAGAAGTAGCCAGTGTTGTAAAATTTTGCTTCACCCAAGATGTTTTTTTTCTTCCTAACTTCGTGCTTCGTACGCAAATCCCCGATTTTATCGACAATCGCTGAAAATAATTTCCAATCAAAATTTGTTGAGCAAAAAAACAAAAGAAACGTCACCGTGGCTAAAAACAAATTTCTGTTCTCCAGCGACTTCCCTGAAAATTTGCCTCGCAATTCTCCTGAGCATTTGTGGTTTTAGTAATTTTCCTGATCTGCTTCGCCATTTTCTTGAAAATGTTTCGCAATTTTCCTGAAAATTTGCGATTCTAGTAATTTCCTTGTTTTTTTGGCACCATGTGGTCTTACTCTGATTATACTGAAGTTTTCTGAACTTTTTGCAAATTATTTCTGTAAATCCCGTACCTGCTCCCAGGCAAAACGTACTTATGTATGACCGTGATAGAGAGAGAGGGATAGAAAATTGGCATGTACACCCCAAATCAGTCATGCTTTTAATCAAAATCCATTTTCACCAAAAACTTTTAACCAAAATCCATGCTTTTAAAAAGCAATGTTTAAATGTTAATGTTTACATGCTTAATCATGTTTAAATGGGTCCATTATTTCACTAACTGGATTTTGCCCAAAAAAGCAGGGGGTCTATAGAAGCAGATATAGACAGTTGACAGTTCCAAACATTCATCCAACTAACGTCGTCATTTATCTACTACAGAGGAAAATGATTAATTTGTATACAATTTCAGTCATGTGATAGCAGATGTGGCAGCAGTTAAAAGTCACGTTGCTGTGGTTAGCAGTACTGGGTGGGCAGTATTCTTCATTGACTAGTGAATTACGCTCTTCGATAGTACGACTTGAACTTTGTTGTTGCTTTGTTCATTCCAGATTCCAGCCGTAATTTTTAATTTTACTCCAGAATCCAGAACCAAAAGTCCGAAGACAAAGTGCCGGAAACAGTTAGTGGTGTGTGTAATCAAAACACCGAATTTTTGCCACAGATGATAATTACAAGGGTACTCAACTTCTACAATAAATAATTTGGAGAACATGACCGACATGCTTGATCCCAACCCAATCAAAGAATTAAAACCTTCAGCGCTTGGGTCAAAGTCACAGTAAGTTGTGTAAACAGTAGGCGGATTTGAAATTAATTTTTGGTTATCCTTTTGGAGGTGATGTGGATTGTTCGGTAATTATAAAC
>JAQGBT010006741.1:0-11976 GCA_034698585.1 Disparrhopalites patrizii | reverse complement strand
CTAAATTTTTTAGTCCAATATTGCCGCCATTCATAACTTCCTCCATGTCTGGTTTTACCCCGTCATACTATATATAATATATATATGGAAAGTGAACCAATATATACATACATGTAATGGATACATATATACATATATATATATATATAATATATATATGGAAAGTGAACCAATATATACATACATGTAATGGGTACATATATGCTATAGGTATATATGTGTAACGTAATACATGGACAGTGTATTTTCGAGAGAATCTCAATCGAATTTCTTACTTTTCTTCCCAAAAAAGCCCCGCCCTCCTTTGCTCCTCCCATTTCTGCCGGGCTTCCCCTTTTACCCGGGCTTTTTCCCTGCAGCCACGCCAATGGATGTGGGAATTATTTACGAATATAAATGTACATACACCCAAAAATAACAATCTAATTAGGTTACGCTCATGATTGGAGGAAGAAAATGATGGGTTTAATTACTCTTTTATTCCACCGGCCATTAAAATGCATGTGAATTGGTTTCTCAATAAAAGGGTTTGACGTGTCGTCTCGGAGGACTCAAATAATTTTTTCCAGGGCGGAAATTAGGAGTATTATGCATCAGTTGACCTTTGGTGGGATCCAGTTCGGCGAAATACTGTTAGTACATTTTTTTGTAAATTATTATTTTTCGTTAATTTCCTGTGCATTCTTGAATGTGCATTGGCTGGGATATTCAAAGTTCTTTGGGACGTTAATGAATCATTGACGTCAGTATTTTCTCGGGAATGACGGGAGTATAAATGGGACTTCAAAGAGAATACACATGATTGGGGCATGTGGCTGGAAGTGCAGTGAAAGTGCATTCTCACTTTCCTACGTTGAGGAAATGTTGAGGGTCTGAGAGAGACGAGAGAGAGGAGAGAGAGTGACGAGAGACGGCGTAAGAACGAAGAGAGAGAGAGGAGAGAGACGGCGTAAGAACGAAGAGAGAGAGCGGAGAGAGACAGCGTAAGAGAGAAGGATCAGGAAAGAAGAGAGGAGATGAGAGGGCAAGAGAGAAAAATGCCAGATGGTGAAAGAAATTACTGGAAGGAGGTAAAAGAGAAAGCCGGACAGAAAGGGGAATGCTCACAGAAGCGAGAAATAAAATAAACAGAAAGAGCAGCCAGACGAAAGAGCCGAGACACACGGGACTTTAATAGAAAAATGCATCAAACGACTACCGAGAATTGCAGGCAGAGGAGGAGAGAAACTATATCAACGAATTCCCAGTTCAAGAGCAAGACAAGAGAAGGAGTACATCTGTATAAGAACCGAAAAACGGTGGACGAAAAAAGAACCAAAAGATAATAAACGGAGCAGGAGGAAAGAGAAATGTATTATACAGTAATACTTCGAGTGTAAAGGAAAAATAAGAAAGAGCAGGACATGCGGAGCTTCAGAGGGCAAGGATGAAGGCTTACCGGGACATGGCGGACAGTTAAAGGGAACGAGACAGTCAGTAAAAGGTACTAACAGAGAAAATCTGGGAAGGAGAAAGACAGAAACAACAAGACAGGAAAGTCGAGACTGACATAGACACTCCGATTAAGAGAAAATGAAGGAAAGCAGATTGAGAAAGTGTAAAAGTAAAGAATGGATTAAAAAGTGAAAGAATGACGGAGAAAGGGGGCGGGAAGACGAAAGAGAAGATGAGACCAGAAAGGGAGAAGAAGAGAGGAAAAGAGGAGAGAGAATAAATAAAGGAAGAGGAGAATTAGAGCAACAAGAAAGAGGAGATTAATTGTGACATGGAGACAATAGGAGAAGAAAGAGAGAATAAATGGAGACAGGGAGACCGAATAAATGAAGAACGAGAGCGAGCACACGAGAGTAAAGAGTAAATGCAAAAAGAGAAAGCATACATAAAGAAAGAGAGGATACATTAAAAAAGAGAAAGCATATTTGTAAAAAGAGAGAAAATAAATAAAACAAAGAAAGTATATTTGTATAAAGTGAGAAAATACATTTAAAAAAAGAAAGCATATTTGTAAAAAGAGAGAAAATAAATTAAAAGGAGAAAAACCATGCATAAAGGAAGAAGACAATAAGTGAAAAAAGAGAGAAAATCAACACACTAATAGCGAGTAAATAAAGAAGCGGAGACGGCGCAATAAAAAAAAGCGAGAAGAAAGAGGAAACTGAAAGCACAAGAGAAGAAAGAGACAATAAAGCATAAAAAGTATAATGAAAGAAAGAGAGAAATCTAAGCAAAAATTCAAAATTAGAGGGCAAAAGGCGAAAAAAAATTAGGAGAGCAGAAATGCCAAAGAGGGAATGATAAAGAAAGGAAAATAGAAATAGAAAGCGGCAGGGAGAATTTGAGCGAAAGAGAGAGAAATACGAAAATTGCACGAATAAAAAGGATTACATGTATATTACATATAGCATATACGTACGTAATACAACACATATTGCATACAAACACAAAATATAGACTATGAGAGAAAGAAATAAGTATGAGAGAAACCACACTTAAAGGACCCTTGAAACAATTTGGAGGACGAACGTGAGGAGCCTCACCTTCCTCCTCTCCTCGCTCTGTGTGCATGCACCATGAAGGAAGTCCCGGATGCACCCAGCACAGCCCTTTTCGCTAGTGCTAACATCCCCCCAAAAAAACACACATGTCTCATGTGTCTATAAAAAACAGCTCCTCCTAAAAACATGGTAGGAAGAAATTTTAACCAAACTTCCCCGAAAAAAAACTAATACACCCGAGAAAAGAGTTTTTTTTTGGCCCAACATCTGAAGATAACGTAATTGTTTCTCGGAGGAAAAAAAATTCTTTCTCCGTATAAAAGCATAAGGCCAAAAAAAGGGATGAGAGAGAGAGAGAGGAGATGCACATGTGCTGAGGAGAAATCTTGTTTCTCTCTTTTTCCCAGGCGATTACCCCGGTCATTAACAGAGTTGTAGTCCTGGAAGTAAGTGAGAGCATGTGTATGTAGATGAGAGGCGTAACATCTTGGAATTTTCCCCCTTCCCCTTAGGCCCTCACAAGCTCTGTAGTTACATACAAAAAAAGGAGGGAGAAAGTAAGAATCAGCCATGTCTTTAAAGGAAAGTTGGAGGGAGAATTTTCTCCAGAAAAAAGAAGAAATTTCAACAGTTTATTCTTGGGAGCTCCTTTCGTTTTTTTAGGGGAGGCAAAATAATAATGAAATTGTTGAGATACGAAAAGATCTATTAGTGGAGGACGTAGAATGAAGGAGCAAGAAGGGAAAGAAGCTGGGGTGAACTCGGGGGAGATTAAAATACGTGATAAATACCCGGGGAAGCCTGGGATCCTCCGACCAAAAAGGGGAAGCTGGGGGGCGAAATTGATTACGTAACAGAGAAAGCACTGGGACTGGAATAGAACGGAGGGAGCAAAAGGCTTCACTGAGAATGTCCAACTACAAGCTGTACAAATCATCCACAAATTATCCCAGCGGGTGAAAGTATTGGGAGTAATGAGGGAAAATTGGAACAATTCACTGTAGAAATTGTTATACTATAAGAGATTGTAGTAATATACGTATATAGATTTATATGTATGTAGGGTAGAGATTGTATTTGCAACAATACCAGAGACAAAATGCAAGAAACAGTTTCCAAGCTAATATTAGAAAAAAATTATGGACGGAATTGATCCTCTAATTTAAACAGCAAATTGTCATTATAGCTTTATAAAACGGGCAAAATTGCACAAAGAGAAACGTTTCTTTTTAAATGGCAAAATTCTCAAAAACAATTTTGTGGAGAAAGTGCAGTACAAATGTTTAGAACATGACACAGACAAAAGCAGGGAAAGTGAAAAAAGTGCTAAAAGAGAGTGCTAAAAAAGAGTTTAATTTAGAACGACGAAATATCCGAAATGAGGATGAATAATTTAGAAGAGAGGATTATTAAGAACATAGAATGAAAAGCTCTGCTAGGAAATAATTTAGAACGACAGAATTTTTAAAATGAGAAATTGGAGGAAGTAAGATTTGTTTCAAAATGTCAAATGTTTTAGCAATAGGCAAAGGAAAGAGAAAGTGGGAAAAGTACCAAAATTTATTTTGAAATGGAAATATTTCTGCAAAAATAAAAAGTGGAGACAATACTGGAGTTTCCGATTCAAGCGCAGCTAGTAGAATAAAGTAATGCAGTTTAGCCTTTTGAAATAATATATTTCCGAGGTTTGACGATGAAATTTAGAAATGTGAATAGTGCATTTTGTGATTACTAAAATTTTATACATGATTACAACGGAATTAACCAAAACATTTTTGAAATTGCACAATACTGTTTTTTTTTTAATTTCATTTTATAGTCATTATGAAAATTATATACACGGAGCAACTGAAAAAAGTAGCTGGGCCAATATTAAAATAAGTTGTCTATAATAAATGTAAAATTAATAATTATTCAAGCCGAAGATATTAACTAAATGGATGTAAAAAAAATTAAAATGCACGATTTTAAAAGTTAGATCGATTTAAAACTCAAATGGGAATTTTAAATAAGTAATTTATCAAAAATAATAATAATAAACGAAACTTAAAACATCTAAAAATTATTATCAAATTATCTAAAAATCAAACACAATGAAAGCAAAAAGTGGCAGAATGAAATTTCGGGAACTGTCCAAGCTTCAAAAAGTAAAGAAATGCATGTAAAAAAATTAAAACAAATG
This sequence comes from Disparrhopalites patrizii, assembly GCA_034698585.1. NCBI lineage: Eukaryota > Metazoa > Arthropoda > Collembola > Symphypleona > Sminthuridae > Disparrhopalites > Disparrhopalites patrizii. The sequence goes on along the minus strand of JAQGBT010006741.1, from coordinate 7,299 downwards.
ATTTTAAAAATTAGATCGATTTAAAAAAATAAATAGGAATTTTAAATAAATAATCTGTAAAAAAAATAATAATAAACGAAACTGAAATCATTATCCAAAAATCAAATATAATGAAAGCAAAAAGCGACAAATGAAATTTCGGGTACTTTCAAAGCTTCAAAAAGTAAATAAATAGATGTAAAAAAACTAAAACGAATGATTTAAAATTCAAGTGATCGGTTTAAAAAAAATTAAAATGGAAATTTTAAATAGATAATACAATGAAAGCAAAAAGTGGCTACGTGACATTTTGGGAACATCCAAAGCTTCAAAAACAGTCAATCTGCGAAATCATTGATCGCACTACAATTGCTGAAAATATAAAAAAGAGAAAGTATATCAAAGAGAAACTTGCAGATAGAATAACTTTGCAAAGATTGAAAAGAAAATTAAAAACGTATATTTCTACCCCCAAGGATTTCCCCCAAGGTCTTTCTCCCTGATTTTTTCTCTTGTAAAAATCTCTCACCTCTCACAGCTCCTTTGCATTACATACCATTTTGTGAGCCCAAACGCCTTCTTTATTCATTCCCATCCTCCCTCTTTTTGTTTCCCTCTAAATCTATTTTTCCCTTTCCTTTCACTTCCCATTCCTTTCTCCGAAAAAAGGAAGAAAAAAAATCTTCTTCCGGGGAAAGAAAATCTTATCAGTGCTGGAGTGAACACAAAAAGGGAATTACAATTCTTTATCCACATCCATCCATCCATCCAACATCCAACACATTTCCCCTCATTATATCCCGTACAAGCACAAGCCTCAGACCTTTCTCCATGTCCTCCCTTTGCTTTCTCCGTCCATCACATAATAGATAAACCTCCCTTGCTTCAGGGGAAAGCTGGAAGGGAAGGGAAAAAGGGAAGGGAAAAACAGTAAATGGAACTGCATCATTCTCTCCTTGGAGAATGCAATGCGTAATTACACTTTTGCTTTCACTTTCTCTCTCCTTTCCCTTTTTGTGTATTTTCTGTATAGAAAAAAAAGATAAACCTCCCTTTGTAACACCACACCATACGTGATATGTGTGTGAGTACAAGAGAGAGAGAGAAAAAAAAGGGAGCAATCGTTTTTCTCTTGGTATAATGATCCTCTGCGATAGGAAAAATAGCAACTTTATCAGTGTAATACTCTCTTTTTGACGCAAGAGCTTTTTTTCTCTCTCTTGCTCCCCTTTCTTTTTTTCAATGCCTTAGAGAGAAGGTTGAATCAGTAATGGGACGGATCAGTGGCAGTCATATTGAGCCTATTAGAATGAGGATACTTCCCCACATCGAACACATCCCTTCTTTCTTTTTTTTTCTCTCAAACCTTCCCTTTCACCACACTTTCTCTTTCTCGGCGTCCCCGTTTGCTTAAACATGTTTGGAATAAAGGAGAGATTATCGCACAAGGAAATTGAGACTGAAGAAGGAGCGGGATTTTTTGGGGGAGCTTGAACGTGTTTGAAAGGAAAAAGGTAGTTTCACGTTGGAGCGAGAAGGGACAGAAAAACACAAAAACAGTGGAGATGCAAAGATTAAATGAAGATCCAACGCATTTTAGACGGGCTGAGCTAAGGGCAGGTGTAAGAGACAAAGAGAGAGATGTCAAACAGATGGGGGGAAGGGCAAAAGTAATAAACAGAGGAGAATGGAGGGTTGATGAAAAGAGGAAGAGAGAATTATAAAGAACATGCGATAAGGAACAAAATTATTAAGTAGAAAAAATGAGGTACAGAAAGCAACAGAAAAGTAGAAATAAAAACTGCTAAAGAAAGCCATGCAGGTGTACAAACAAATGAGATAAAGCAAAAAATAGATATATAGAAATAAAATGAGATAAAGCAAGAAATAGATACATAGAAATAAAATGAGATAGAGCAAGAAATAGATACAAAGAAATAAATGAGATAAAGCAAGAAATAGATACATGGAAATAACATGAGATAAAGCAAGAAATAAATACATAGAAATAAAATGAGATAACAAAGTCGGCAGTGAAGTAGAAAGAAAATGACATAACAAAGACGGCAGTGAAATAGAAATAAAATGAGATAAAGCCAGCAGTAGAAAGAAAATGTAATAACCAAATCGGCAGTGAAGTAGAAATAAAAGGAGATAGCAAAATCAACAAAGAAGTGAAGGCAGAAAACGAGATAACAAAATCAACAGAGAAGTAAAGACAGAAAACGAGATAACAAAATCAACAGAGAAGTAAAGGCAGAAAATGAGATAACAAAATCAACAGAGAATTAAAGGACAAAAATGATATAAAGAAACCAACAGGGAAGAACAGAAAAATGAGATAAATAAAGGAATAGGGAAGGCGAAAACGTGAGATAAAGAAGGCAATGGAGAAATCGAAAGAAAATAAGATAAAAACGCAATGCAGAAGGAGAAATAAATGAGATAAAAACGCAATGGAGAAGGAGAAATAGATGAGATAAAAACGCAATGTAGAAGGAGAAATAAATGAAATAAAAACGCAATGGAGAAGGAGAAATAAATGAGATACAAACACAATCGAGAAGACGAAATAAAATCAGTTAAACAAAGCAATACAGTAGTAAAACAAATTAGACGAAAGCAGTAGATAAGCAGAAAGAAAATGGGATTAAGAAAGTAATAAAGAAGCAGAAATAGGAACAATTGCAAAGAAAAGAATAGCATGCCAATAACAGCAGAGAAAGAGTAAAATAAGACCAAAAAAGCGTACAAGATACAAAACGAGGGAAAAATGGAAGGAGAAATTTAAAGCTGGAAAAGATCAGTGTGAAAAATCCACCTATGTAAGAGAGCAAGGAAAAATAATAAGAACAAAAGTCCCAGATGAAAGAGAGAAGGCCAGCTCGTGAAAAGGAAAGTGTATAAAAAGGTGCAATTGTGGCCTAGTAAAAGTTCCCGTGAAAGTGAGCCATCTCAGACGCCCCCAAAAAAAGAAGGAGTGGTGAAATAGAGTTTGCGGAACTAAAAAGGTTATATTACATTATGATTATATGATGAGAGAGAAAGTATTCCTCCACCTGATTCGTATGCATTGAACCAGGAGATGAGAGTAGGAACTGTGATTCAACCAAGCGTGCTTTCTTTCCACTTTCCCTCCATCTCATGTCCTTTCTTCATCCAGCCTGGAAAAAAAATTTCCAAGGCATCCTTTCAACCCTTCCACTCAATTCCTATTTGTACCCAACACTTTCTCTCACTCCACTCGTCCGATTGAGATTTTTCCTTTGGAAAGAGGCTGTCATCACATCCTCCATGGGAGATTACGGGGACTTCCCAGGGAGAATATGTCCGTTCCCAGTCACGGCATGAGACGCGTCATCCTAACCCTTTTTTATCCATTTTCCCCCTCTTTAAAACCTGGAACCTCTGCAGGTTGCTTACATTCGCAGAACATTGTGTTGTCCCAGGAAAAATGGGAAGGACACAAAAATGGAGGTTCGTTGAACATGAATAGTTTATTCAACGGAGAAAGTACGTTGGGATAAAAAAAAAAAAAAAGGCGGGAGTTTTTGAGGACATTGCAGGAGGATTTTCTGGAAAGCATTTAATCCGTTTCGTCGTGGCGGGTAAATGCACTTTGTTAAATTTTGCCCCCTTTTGAAGGACGTAAAAAGACTCAGACTTACCCTTAATTTATTTTGGAACAAATCTCTTTATAATGTCTTGAATGCATTTTAAAAAATGCTTGGAGAAAGTGTGAAAATTCAAATGTCTTTTGGATGTTTTGGAGAGGCTCAATTTGCTCTGCTAAATTAAAAGAAAATTCAATGGGGCGAGTAAATAATGCATGTGCCGTCTTTATCAATGTATCTGGTGAAAGCTGGGAGAAGGCATCGGCATTGGAAAAATATCTAGTAGAACAAGTTTGTTATGCGGGGAAAATCTGGATTTATGCTGTTTCCTTTTTTCCCTTTATTTGAGGGAGTTAAAAGAGAAAGTGGAAAAAAAGGGAAAAGTCTCCCAATTACAGTAGCAATTTCACATTGCGGCATGTGCCGGAACAGGAATTATGACTACATTTGGGGCACGATAGGAAGGACGGAAAAATGGAACATTTTTATTCATTTGATATTTCACCACATACACAACCATTTACAAAGGGGGAGGCGAAAGAGGCTAGTGAGAATTGTGCTGGCCGGAAAGGACAGAAGTTTCTATGGGCAAAAAAGGAGTGAGGAAATTCTGTCATTCAAATAGATTCACGATGGAGCATTTTACAGGAGGAACGATCGAGGTGAGGGGAAATGTGCAAGCAGAAAAAGGGGGAACATTCAGAGATTGGAGAAAGGACGAATGATAGAGGACTGCAGATTTGAGGGCGAGAAAGAATAGAAACGAAAAGCAGAAAGAGAAACACAGGTGGAAAGCAAACTTGAAAGTAGACAGAAATAGACAGAGGAAATATAGAGATCAATACAAAGGAATAAACGAAAGTTGAAAAGACAATTCGAAACAAAAAGAAGGAAAAAAAGTTATGAAAAAAATGGGAAAGAAACAGAAAAAGAATGAGGAGCAAAATTGACAAAAAATGTCAAAGGAAAAAAGGAAACGAAACTTTAAGAGAAATCTAACGAAAACGAAATCAAATAAGATCAAAACATGAGAAAGAAATTAAACCAGACCAAAAAATTAAGACAAAATCATTAGCAAACAAAGCATTCAAAATAAATCCAAACTGAACTATAAAACCAACTACAAAACAACTACAAAACCAAAAATACAAGCAACTACAAAGCCAAAAAGAGAAAAACGAATAAGGAAATAAGTATAAATTGAAAAGAAATCAAAAGAGTAAAACGAAAACGGAAACAAAAATAGCAAAAACGAAATAAAAAAAGGGAAGCAAAAATTAGAAAGAAAAAAGCGGTGAAAGAGACATTAAAACAGAAATAAAACGAAGCTTGCAAACATTAACAAGAAATTCAACAGGAAAAGAGACGATTAAAAAGTAATAAAACGAGAAGAGCGCAAATTAAAAAGAAATCATAAGGATGGAGGAAAAATGAAATGAAAAAAAAAGGAAAGACGAAAATGAAAGGAAAAGAAAAGAAATACAAAACTTAAAAAGGAAAATGAAAGAGGAAACGAAAAAGAAAGGAAAAAGAAATAGGAAAAGTGATGGGAAAAGATCGAAATAGAAAAAATAAAGGAGCAAAAGTGGAAAAGAGATAAAAATGTGAGTGAAAAAGAACTGCAAGAAGAAACAAAATTAAAGGTTAATAAATCGGAGAAAATCAAATGCACAGTAAATCAAAATAGAAAGAGCAGAAAATAAAATTCTAGCAAGAGATAGCAAGGAAGAAGAAAGCAAGGTTAACAATGTAAAGGAAAGCACCAAAAAATGCATAGAGACGCACGTAGACCCAGAAAAAGCCAGGGCGAACACCAAAACAGAAAAAGAAAACTGGAAGTCCAACAAAAGAGAAACCTGCCCAAAATCTTCCCTGTATAAAGCCCAAAATGAATTCGGAGGACCAGATTGAAGGAGAAATTCTCCCTCGCCAACCTCAAAAAGTAAACACATCTCCCCTGCACTATGTCGTCCTTATACCATTGTACCAGTAAAACTCCACGATGTTGTTGATGCTGCAGCTGCAAGTAAAAAAAATATTATGAAAACTCTTTCATATAAAAAAAAGGGAGACGTTAGGTGAGTGCGGTGCGACTGTACACAAATGTCTTTTATATGCAGGGAAATAGGGGAAAATTCCCCAGCGTTATGGGCCAATGGCCCACGCCACGTGCATACAACAAACGCCGAAAAAAGTGAAATAACCCAGCAAATTCTTCCGGGACTTTCTCCCGTATTCCTACAGTAGAAAGTGAAAAGATGAAAAAAAAGAGAAATATTTTCTCCCCTCCTTTTGACTCAAGATTTGTTTCCCTTTTATTTACACATCTCCCGTGTTTACATTGGGTATTAAGGGGGAGCTTACACATTTTTATATGGGTGAAAGGGAAATGCTTTAAAAAGGTTAGATTTTTACTGGGGAAGAAAACACGTCCATGTTGCGGGGGAGTTTTTTTTTCGGGGGTGCGAAAAGTGGGTCAAATTTCTAGGAAATAAAAGTGCGCCCGTTTTTTTAAGGGGGAAATGGAGGAGTCATTTCATGCATAAAAGTAATGAGATCTTATTTTTTCCTTGGAGGCTTGCGATTCCCTTAAAGTGGTTCTTTCTCTCTCTACAGTTTTCCTCTCCAATTTTTGTTTCTTTCCAACATGTACTAAAGCGTCTTAGTACGGTGTAAGTGATGCATGCAAATTGTTTTTCTATCAGCATTTTCACGGATCATTTTACAAGGGGCACGTTTTATGACTTGGTGGGAATTTTTGTTTCCAGGCGCTGCCATTTCCGGGGTTTTGCTTCGCTTCCATCAAACATTTTTTTCATCTTTTGTCCCCATTTGCTCCTACACTTTCCTTTACTTTCTCTTTTTCTCTCTGTTGCTTTCTCCCGATTTTCTCCCACTTTTGCCCTTCCATTTCCTTCTAAAGCATTTGAGTTCCTGCTCCAATGCCTCCCATTTTGTTTCGGAGTATTTCCTAAATATTCCGATCCATTTTCAACCTCTTTGGAGAGGCCGCGTTTTTATCTAATTTATTTTGAGTTAGAGAACTTTTTATGGTCCTTTGGTGTTTACCATTTTCTTTTGAGATCCGTTTTTCCGACGCCATGGAGTACTTATGGGCATAGCTTTGAATTTTGGCCTGGTTTTTGCTTGTTACTGGCTTTTCCCCTTCTGGTTGTATCCGAGGAATGTACTTTCCTTAATTTTAGGGCTTTCTCCCATTCTACTTTGGGTGGAGGCTTCTGATCTTTTTTTTTGGGTCTTTCCTTTGATGGCTGTAGTCTAAGTTTAGCATTTTCTGGTCTTTGTTTTTTTCTGTTTGTTTTCGGCATGGATTCAGTGTGACATTTCACTTGGGGTAGCTAATATGTCATGGTGCTTTCATGTGATCATTTCTTTTGAGATCTTTTAGCCGTACTTTCTATAATGCTCATCCAGTTTTTGTTTCTCTTTTATGTTAGTATGTCTAATATCATCCATTTGAAGTTTTTAAATTCAATCTTGTGAGGGTTTTCTTTTCACTCTCACTTTTACAATTTTGTCCGTTTTTAAATGTAAATTTACATTTAGTTTTGCAATAATTTAGGTATTTGAACCAAATATTTGTCTTTAAAATCTGTAATGATTTCCTTCTCACAAGTAAGGTACGCCACATGTAAAACGCGTTTGGAGCTGATATTTTTTTCACAGATGCACCACCTTGGGTAAT
>JAQGBT010006740.1:0-11977 GCA_034698585.1 Disparrhopalites patrizii | reverse complement strand
TCCTTGTCTCTCTCGTTTTCTCTCTAAATTCCTTTTTCAACCCTTGTCTCTCTCATTTTCTCTCTAATTTCCTTTTTCAATCTCCGACTTTCATTTTCTCTCTAATTTCCTTTTCAATGCTTATCTCTCTCTAATTTCCTTTTTCAACCCTAGCCTCTCTCAATTTCTGTCTAGTTTCCTTTTTCAATCCTTGTCTCTCTCGTTTTCTCTCTAAATTCCTTTTTCAACCCTTGTCTCTCTCGTTTTCTCTCTAAATTCCTTTTTCAATCCTTGTCTCTCTCGTTTTCTCTCTAAATTCCTTTTTCAACCCTTGTCTCTCTCATTTTCTCTCTAATTTCCTTTTTGAACCCTTGTCTCTCTTATTTTCTCTTATTATTTCCTTTCCTCTCTAAATTCGTAATCTCTTACCCCACTTTCTCCTTCTGAGGCCATGAAAGTACTGTAGCTCTAGTCCCGCTTTCTCCTTCCACTTCGGTAAATAATCTACTTTGAGCTGGTTTCAAGGGGCAAAAAGTATTTACGTGTTCCCTTTCTCCATCAATAATAACATCCCATTTTACTACCCCTTTCCCCCTTCCACACAAACGCATGTACACACGTTGCATGATTACCAGGAAAAGTAAAGGAGTATAGGCACGCATAATCATAAATAGCACATGAGCGACTATGAGTGTTTCTTAATGTTCGTGTACTTTATCGTGCGTGAATGTACGTACATATCAGTTTCCGTTTAGAATCAGCAAATGCATTATTATTAGGTCACTATTCCGAATTGCGGATGTTTTTTAGGTTCCAAAAAATAGCCAATATCTGGTATACCCAACAATGCTTTTCAACACAGTTTTAACCGCAAAATCCGCTCCTGTCCTCTGTAAAAAAAAATCTATTACAACGGGTTTTTGCCCTGAGTTTTATTTTAGTTTTTAGGGACAAAGGTTGAATTGCTCCCTGAAATTTCCCGAAAATCGGAAATGAACGTCCTTCTGGAATTTTATAAAGATCATTTTAAGCAAAATCTCATACCAATTGGAATTTTTGGAGAGACGCTTTGACTGACTTGCAGTTATTAATTTGTCAAAATTTGGCCCCCTTGTTGCTATATAGGAACAAGCTAAAATTTGTGGTACATTTCCACGGACTAAATGGTAGCATTTATGTACCTATAACACGTAATAGCGTTGATTTTGGTAATTTCCAACGAGTGGATGTTGTGGTGTTTATTCTGAAATAAAACACTGATATGCCTTCCATTCTTAAGCGGTAGAAAAAGGATTTCGTGTGGGGGGAAAAGGGTTAATAGCGCAAAGTAAATTTTCTCCCTTTGCTCCGTTAGCACACACTCTCACTCCCTCTCTCTCTCTCTTTGCTTTCTCTTTTGCACTCCTTCCCAATGGTAAGCAAGTATGCAGTGTAGAAATTTCATGCTCCACATTTGCATGGTCTTTTAAAGGATTGCATACAAATCAGGTCTATTTCCAAGAGGATTTTCTCCATAGCTTTCCCATCATACTACTACTTAACATAATTTGGTCCACTCGTATGATTATGATGATTGCTACTATGACATCATTACTTCCTAAAGTCTCTGTCGGGGGGTGAAGGGAAGTTTTTTCCTTAGTGAGGATCCAAAAGAACGGCGGTAAAAGGAGTTTTTAATAAAACTCGAGGAAGCAGAATAAATGTCCGAGAGATTTTCCTTCCATTTAATGTAACATCTTACCTGGTGTTTAACCAAGCAAGAAGCTGGGAATATTCGCCGTAGAAAATTGTAGGAGAATTTTTCTAGCGTGCAAGATTTTGCAATTAAGCAAAACTGTACAGGAATATAGTCCAGCATAAATTCAAGGTACTTTCAATGGGTATACTTTAACACTGCAAATGCAATAGAGCAGAAAAAATGTTTTTTTGCACGAATAATCACTGTAATTTTGCCCCAAGAAAGCATTATTCCCAAGCAATAATATTCGTGTGCAAAGTCAACGTGAAGGACATGCGTGTAAAATTTACACTAATGGCACAATTCAACCATAATAACAGCAATCATTCCCCCTTTTCTTTGTTTATGGCAGTAGTAGTATAGCGTCTTTAAATACGATTATGACAAAAATAATTATATGCATGTCATTATGCTTGCAAATACCCCCTGGTAAGGACTAGTGGCCTCGAAAGCTAGGAATCACCATTCAAATTATTAGGAACGTCGAAGGTGAAACTCAATTCTTTTTACCCACCAAAAATTTAATATTTGGCCACAAATCCAATTTTACAATGTACAACTTCTCCAAATCAAAAGGAACAGAGTGAAGCAAGGTACAAGTATAAAAGTTTCCAAGAAAATTGGAAAAAGAAACCGTACAAATATCGATACATATAAGAATGTATACTTAGACTAGCGATGGTGAAAGAAGACAGGAAAAGAGAAGACCGAGAAAGACAGACAGAGAGAAAGAGTAGGAGAGAGAGAATAAGAAAGAGAGAGAAAGACAGAAAGAGAATGAAAAAGAGAAGGAGAGAGTTCAAGACGGAAAGAGAAAGAGAAGGAGAGAGAGAAAGAGAGAGAGAAAGGAAAGGAGGGAGAGAATGAGAATGAGAAAGAGAGAGAGAGAGAGAAAGAGGAGAGAAAGTGAAAGTAAGAATGGAAGGAAGAAAGTAAAAGACAGAGAAATATAGAAGGGAGAGGAAGAGAGAGAGACATTGAATTTGTACATCTATTTGCAGAGACGACAGATGACGGGCGGGAAGACGCCGGAGTGTAAATTGCGTATGTGCATGTGTGGCGCAAAGGAGAAAAAGTGGAGGTTGAAAAATTGAAAATGACGGCAGAACGGCTCCGGGTCGAGAAATGGAGAGAGACATTCCTTTATTAAGTTAAGAGGAGGAAGTACACGTGACCAGAGTTAAGGGGACACATTCCATGAAATGAGGTCAAGATTCCCCTGTCTCTCCCCTCGCCTTCCATTGACATAGTAATAAAATCATAATCCGATTTTCCGCCCTTTTTTGTCTCCTTTCCCTCCCCTTAAAAGCTAGTGCAAATACAAGCCTGACATTTTTTGCCACCAAATTTTTTATTAATAGTGGCTCATCTCCTCACTTTGTCACAATGATTGGATGATGTATACTTTCTCCTTTCACATGTCTGTGCGTAATCTATGCGCAAATTTTTTTTGGGTGGAGATACAGGGACTATGAGAGGGGAGAAAGGACAGAATGTAATTATCAAGAAGTTCAAACTGACAATGAATGCAGACGAGAGGAAACGGTGTTAAAATACGAAACAAAACAAGAAGAGGCATATTAAGCAGGGGAAAAAGTAGCAAAACTGAGAATTATTCGTACTATAAAAACCTTTGTATATTCAAACAACTTGAAAATGACTAAGAACACTACAAATTCGTAAGCACATTAAACAGGAATCAAGTAGACGCCTCCAAAGGGCAAGAAAGAGGTAGGTTAAAGTCGAAAGTGGAGCATTTCATTAAAAGGCGTGAAATTCATGGAGAAAATGCGACTATAGAGAAGAAGCAGCGGGAAAAAGAATAAATTTGGAGCACAAGGTAAATGTGCGTAGATACGCAGATCCGGGTTTGCAACAAAAGTCATCGATCATACATTTGAGTCAAGTTTAGAAGATTAAATCGGTTCCATGTAAGCCATGGAGTTATAGAGTCATGCAAGGCAAGCCACCAAAAACTACTGATGTCGCACGGAGAAAGGTCGACAAATTGGTTTGGAGGCAGCAATTTAAAAAGTCATAGCAACGCTGGGAGAGAGAAACACTAAAGAAAGTAACAAAAATAGATACAGAAGGGATAAATTAACAGAAAATTCGAGGCGGAGAAAGAAAATGTAAAATAGAGTGTGTATGCAAACCATGAGAGGAAAAACGAGAGACAAATTGACAGAATAGTAGAGAACGGAAGAGAGAAACTCAGGAAGTGTAAGAGAAAAGAGCAAATCAGAAAAAAGAAATAGAAAATGCGAAGGAGAACATACGGCAAATTTTAAAGAAGAGAGAATCTCAAAGAGAAGCGAAAAGCAGAGGAAATAGCAATTCAAGCTAAGCGAACATCAAGTAGAGAAAGTGAAAATCAAATAAACAGAAAGAGAAAGTGAAAATCAAATAAACAGAAAGAGAAAGTGAAAATTCAGAAAATCAGAACTTGAAAACGAAAATAAAAAATCAGAAAGCGAAAATAAGAAAATCAGACAGAGAAATAATAATAAGAAAATCGGAAAGAGAAATAATAATGAGAAGATCAGAAAGAGAAATAATAATAACAAAATCAGAAAGAAGAAGTAAAAACCGTTATAGAGAACAGAAATTTCTATGTAAACAATTGGAGAAAGTTTTTGAGGGAAGCGTTTTCAGCCACCGATATAAAGAAAAAACCGTTATAAGGGAGCCCGTTATAGAGAGGTTCGACTGTAATAATAAGAAAATCAGAAAGAGAAATAATAATAAGAAAATCGGAAAGAAGAAGTAATAATGAGAAAATCAGAAAGAGAAATAATAATAAGAAAATCAGAAAGAAAAATAATAATAAGAAAATCAGAAAGAAGAAAATCAGAAAGAGAAATAATAATACCAAATCAGAAAGAAGAAGTAATAATAAGAAACACAGAAAGAGAAATATAACTAACAGAACACGTTGATAAAGTAACAAATCAGAAAGAAGATGCCAGACAGTCAAGAAATATGTAGAAACACTTTCTTCAGAAGAAAGGCAATAAATGAGAGAAAGGCATCAGAAATATACGGAGAAAGTAAGAGGAGTTGTGAAAGGAAATAGCACCTGTCAAAAAAATCTGAGAGAAACTGTGAGAGCAACTGAAAGGAGAGAGAAAATCTGGGAGAAAGCACGTGAACGTAAAGAAATGGAAAATAAAAATACCTAAATGAGAGATTCTCGGAGAAACAGAAAGAAACGTAGTAAGAGAGAAAATCAAAGAGAATGTGAAGTTCTGATAGGATTACATATGTACGTGAACGAGAGAAGAAATCAGTATTGACACTCCTTTAAAAACATCCACCATATTTACTTTCTCTCCCCTCCCATCCGTCCCTCCTTTTTTCTTCCACTTTCCACTTTTGGCAGCTTTTTGAATAAGTCATGTCCATGTCAATGTAATTTAAGAGCCAAGCAATGCTCCTCCATCCTTAAGTGCGTCTAGTTTCTTCTGTCTCCATGGTAGCCTCACCCCAAAAAAGTTCCTCCTCCCTTCATCTATACATTTTTTTATATGACTTTCTTCCTCTCTCTCTCCCGCTCAAGCCTCACTAAAACATTAAAATTCCTCAAGGATTGAACCAAGCCAGACATTTGGGAATGTACACACTTTCAATATTTATCAACAATTTTATCTTCTTTTTTTTCGTAAAAAAAAAATAAAACGACGGCTTATACACACATACACACACTGACGATGAGCCAAAAGAAATAAACTTTTCTCTCTATTCACATCCCGCAGAGATCCAATTTTTTTTCTCTTGTGGTTTTTTATATGGCCACACACACATCCATTGATCAGTTTTTGACAGCAGAGTCATCCAGTAGTGTCCTTCCATTTCTCCGCCCATATTTTTTTTTGTCTGCATGAGCACGCACCATTTTCTTTTAAATGTTTCGGGTCTTTCACAACCTTTGACTGCCCCCTACAGTTTGCCTGTGGAGGTGGAAGGCAGTGACGCTAAACGCTGCCATCGGATATTGTCATTAATATCATTAGGAAATATTATAGATGCTTATACAAATTTGCACCTTTACTCCAACTTTCTCCGCGAGGTGCTCATATTTGCGTTTGATATAATTTTTTTCATTACTAGGAACATTTTCCAAAATATTCTGTAAAAATCTGACACTGATTTGTTTGGTAAGCCATAAGAAAAAAGGGATGGACTGAAATAAAATAAATATCGTTATTAATTATTATTAAAAGAAATGCATGATTGATCGGTGATTTATTGCTTCCAAAATTATTTTCCTGTTATAAACAGCGGATGATTCGCTTTTCAATTAAAGCTCAAAATGCTTTTTTGGAATTACGTTTTATTGATTTTAAAAAAAAATTCGTTTCTAGAAATAAAATGGAGGATTATTGATTGAAAGAATATTTGTGTGTACTCAAAATCCGTTTATTATATTCTCCCCAATAACCTTTTGCCGGAGCGCGAAATTTGAATGAGTGAGGTTTGTTTAGTTAGAAATTAAAAGGGTGAAAAACGTAGGCCAAGGCTTATTATGAAGATTTTTTTTTCGAGATAAAAAACATTGTTTTAAATTATTTAAAGTCTACATACTTCTTCCACTTAAGATTTATTTTGACGTCTCTCGCGTTCTCTCTTGGATATCTTAGAAAACTGCAGGTGATCTTTTCCTCAGGCAGATCTACCCATATGCATTTTTTAGCCCAAATCCCTTTACCTTATTTGAATCTGTTTCCTTTTACAGAGCTATTTTCTTCCTTTGCGTGTAGTCAAACTCTTTCTGCTTCAACCGTATGCATTCTGCTTTTGATCATGTCCCTCCATATCTTGGCCTTTCTCAGCTGCCAGACGCATTCAATACTCTATTTCGTCATCAATCCCACCACTTCCTCTCTTTTTTCTATGTTTCATGTTTTTTTTTACTTTGAATCTTCCCTTCACTCTTCCCCTCACAACCTTCACTCCCAACAAGTTTTTTTCGACTATTCGAGCGAGAGAAACGGATTTTGCCCGTAAATACACATTTTTCTCCAAGTGCCTTGGAAAATTTTTTCGGTGTGACCTAGAAAGTCAGCGGGGCCTGACAACCAGCTCAATCATGGGGTCTGGAGGCACTACGAGTATTGCTGGTGACCCTGTGCATTAACAATTCTATTCCATGTAATAAACAAAATTGCAAGTTAGTGGTAGAATGATAAAATGGGGGAATGTGGATACCCCAACAATAATAACTTACATGTACACAGAAACTTGGGGAGAAATCACATGAGCACGAAAGGGAATAGATGAGTATCGAGGGAAAATCGAGGGAAGCAACATAAAGGAAATAAATGGAAAAGATGGAGGAAGAGCAGGAGATGGAAAAATAGAGCGAATAAAATAGCAAGAGAGGCAAGGCAAGAGGCAGAAAAACAATAGAGGATAAAAACACAAGGATGGATAACGAGAAAACAACGCAGTGTAAGACAGATATGGCGTGATAAAAAACACGAAAAAAAGGAGATACAAACAGAAAATACAAGAGAAAAATTAAGAATAACAAGAGAGAAAAAAATAATATAAAGGGGAATAAGAAAACAAAGTATTAAGACGAAATAAAATATCGGAGAAATACAAAATAAAATAAAGAAGAATGATAAAATAAAATAACGGTGAACGAAAAAATCAGATAAAGGTAAATGAAAAAGGAAAAAAAGAAAAATGAAAAAAGAAAATTAAATATGTAAAGGAGAAAGATAGCAGAAAATAAAGAAGAGTGAAAAAAGAAAATCAAATAAAGGAGAAAGACAACATGAAAAAAGGACAATGAAGAAAGAAAATCAAATAAAGGAGAATGAGAAAATAAAAATAAAATAAAGGAGAATGAAAACAGAAAATGAAATCAAAGATAATGAAAAAATAAAAATAAAATAAAGGAGAAAGTCAAAATAAAATAAAATACAATATCGAAAGAAAGTATATCAGAAAGAGAAGAAAATACAGAAAGATAAAAAGTAATCCAAGAAGGGAAAGAACAGAAGAAAAACGATAGACAGAAATCAAAAAAGGAAAATAAGTGAAGAAAACGGGTAGAAAAATCAAGGAAACCGAGAAAAACGAAACGAGAAAAAAAAGCAAAACATCAGAGGAGAATATAAAAATGGGGAGAAGCTCAAGTAAGTCCAAAACCTTGCAAATAGTCTCTCTCCCCAGAAATAGCAACAACAGCAATAATCACTGGTGTGCAACCCAACAGTATTTTTCGTGTGCGTGCGTGTTAAGTAAATAATGGTGCATTCCAGAAACTTGATATACAAAAGGTCTGTAGCACATCAAAAGCTCGTGAGCACATGCGTTTACACATTATGACCATTGCCAAGTTCAACAGTGATTCAATCTATATGCATTTATGCATATTTTTCTTCAGTTCAAATGACGGAGAACCCACATTGCGGAGCGTAAATAACTCACCCGCTTCTTGGGAAATCTTCTTGATAAAAATGCGTTCCGAAGTAAATGATTAAGATCCTTTTATTACCCGTTTATAGGTCACATTGAGGAAGAATGTACCTAGCAACAGCTTGCCGGGACGTCTTTCAACGAGCACACAATTTAACATACAAATGTGAATTACTTAAATTCTCGCTTACCTAATGAGTCCACAGTCAATTGAATTTTCCAAATCGAGAAGAAAATGTGAAGAACGTCCCAAAAACGAGGTCCAAGGTGGAAGGCGAACATGAAACAAAGAAACAATAATACATATACATTCGATTTTTTCACGAAATAATTTTTGTATTCAACTTTATTCAATAAAAGCTATTTTACATATTGTCTAACGAACATAATGGGATGGACAATTGGATGGCACACGGAAGGAAATGGATATTTACAATTAAAACGTAATCTAAAAAAAAATTAAACGTTATAAGCTATACTGAGATGCTATTACCATTTGATTACGTGAAAAATGAAGGTGAGCTCTGATAGCAATAGATGCAAGTTGACACAGCATGGTAAATCACAAAGTTGAGAATTGAAACGGAATATGTGCATATATGGTACACTGTAGTCGATATTGTGTATATGTATACAGGAGGATTGGCAGCTGTCCTTTTTCTACTTTCAATCTTTTTATGGAGTTATCAATCCCTCGCTTTCCCTTTCATTTGGACTCCTCCAATCGCTTTATCAATTTTCTCGCGCTCTCGCATACTTTCTCCAGATTATCCAATCTTTGCTTTCACTCTTAGAACAATCCTGTCCATTTTTCTGTCTGCGATGACCCTTCATTGGATCCCTCTCGACGTCATGGCATGTTCTCTCCTTCTTATGTGTTTTTCACATCTCGCTTTCTTCAAAGTCTGGCAAGTTTCAACATGCCTCTCATTTCTTGGATGTCCCTTTATGTGCCTCTTTCGTCGCTTTAACAATGTTTTATCCACCGAGACTAAATTTCCAATGAATAACCTCCTTCATTTCCCATTTGGACTCCCTCCCCATTCCCCATTTCCACGTGCTTTTAAATTTCATGGAAATGTTTTCAAAGATTCCATTCAAGGACATTTCTATCCTTGATTCTTTTTTGGGGGGTTCCAAAAACTCACATTCCGTGAAAAGGCGAAATACTAAAAAAAACTGTTTTTTCAAAGGGGGGAATGTGGAAGAGAGAGATGAACCAGGACAAGGAGAATAAATTCATGGATTTCACACAATCTTATGCAATCTCCCACCATTATGCAAATACCGTGGTCGTTGAAATCCACCACCGTCATAACCACACCAAGGATGATGCCTTGGTCCTATGGACATGTACATACCTATACAGAAGAGGAGAGACCATCAAGGACCAATACCAATAGTGGTGAAGACGAGTTCCCCCATAAAAAATACTCGTCCCAGCATTCATAAACGTTATGTTTAGCTATTTGAATCCCGCACTTAATTTACAGTCAAGCAATGACTTGGCGGTTGACCGTTTTCTTATATGTCCAAACGGGAGCGCAGACCGGGAAAAAGGGAGACAGGGGAATAATGACACGCAAAAATGGAGAAAGAGACAGTTTCAAAATGTGAAGGCAAAATTTAAAGAGCAAAGTCCATAACCGGGTGTTAGAAAGACGATTTGGTGACAATTTTAATACAACTATGGCGAATGACTTATGAGAAAATGTAAAAATGCAAGACAAAGCAAAGGAGAAAGCAAGAAGAAGCAAAAGAAGGAATCCAGAGAGCAAAATAGAGAGAAAACAAATTCAAGAGGAATGGAGAAATATTAATGGAAAAATCATGATAGAGCAAAAGAGAAAGCAAGACAAATTAAAAGAGAAAGCAAAGGAGAAAGCAATACAAATTAAAAGAGAAAGCAAGACAAATTAAAAGAGAAAGCAAGACAAATTAAAAGAGAAAGCAAGACAAATCAAAAGAGAAAGCAAGACAAATTAAACGAGAAAGCAAAGGAGAAATCATGACAGAGCAGAAGAGAAAGCAAGATAACAAAAGAGAAAGCAAAATAAAAAAAGAGGGAAGCAAGATAACAAAAGAGAAAGCAAAACAAAAAAGGAGGGAAGCAAGATAACAAAAGAGAAATCAAAACCAAAGATAAGCGAAGTAAGACAACAAAATAAAATATTAAATAAGAGAGTAAACAAATGATAAATTTGGTAAGAAAGCAAAGGAATGGGCAATACACACGTGAAAAAGTAAAAAAAAGGAAAGCAAAGAGGTAACGAAAAAATTGAGAGCAACCGCGCGAAAAAGGTAACCAAAGGAAAACAGAAAAAAACTAATAAGAGAGAAAGTAAGCAAGAAATGAAACCAGAGCAAGTCAGAAAATAAGTGAGGGAAATAGCAAGGGAGATGCCAATGAGACAAAATTACGCAATTTCCGGGATATCGAAGCATACCAGAGACAAGTTGTGAGTAAGTTTGCGAAAAAGAAATAGGAACGTAGAGAGAGGTGAAAATAGAGAATAAACCGAGACAACGAAAAACCAAAGAAAACAAAAATTTGAAGAGAAATATCCTGGGATGAGACACATCTATGTATATACTATTTCATTCCCACATTTGATGAAATGACCTCGTCTGGAGAAAAAAGAGAAGCAAGCATGACTAGAATTATCCATGCTTCCTCCTCATCTCTGTCCCCTTTGGCCCAATCCTATTTCTTAAAGTGACTCCGAATGTGTACCTTTAGTATCGGGATCCATAAATACAAAAATTGGAAGATTTCCGAGCAATGCACATAAATATGGTTGTTTTGCATAGCTTAAAAAAACCTTGTTTCTCTCCATACAAGTAATCGTGTGGTACAAGTGGAAGCATTTACTGCCAGTGCCACAAGAGCCAGTGCTTGTAGGTCTACAGAGCTGTAGTAATAGTACTTGTAGTCATAGTGGTATACTCTGTGTATAATGCATCCATCATTTTATAAATGGCGAAAAATACTATCTACATAAAAGGAAGGGAGTATATGCCTAATTTTATAAACTCTTATATTTTTTCCCTATTTCTGCCTCATTCTCTTTATTCCACTTTCACTATTTAAAAACTACACACATACGCTGGAACAGGAACAGAATGTGTGTTTACGTAGCGGATGTTCCATCTATACATGTGTAAACACCACATCCTACTCTCTTCGGGGGTACTGATTTGTCAGCAATAAATGTGTGTGTGTGTGCACGTCCTCATTTCCTGTAAGTGTTTCGTATTATTTCCTCTTCCCTCGCGCCTCTCTACATACATAATGAGGCAAACGTGAGGGAGCAGCTTCGGATGCTCAAACACAGTTGCAGTCTCTTTTATACCTTTCTGCTCTTCGTGTCTCTTTTTCTATCTTTCGAGCTCTCTGTCTGTCCTTCTCTCTCTTTTCCTCTCTCTGTATCTCGTTCGCGCTCTCTCTCTCTCTTCTCTCTCTTTTGCTCTCTCTCTCTCTGCCTCTCTTTCTCTCTTTCGCGCGCTCTCTCTCTTCTCTCTTTTGCTCTCTCTGTCTCTGTTTCGCGCTCTCCGTCTTATCTTCTCTCTCTTTCTGTCTTTCGCGCTCTCTGTCTCTCTTCTCTCTCTTTCTGTCTTTCGCGCCCTCTGTCTCTACTTCTCCGTCGTTTGCTCTCTCTGACTCTCTTTCGCGCCCTCTGTCTCTCCTTCTCTCTGTCTCTCTCTTTGGCTCTCTCTATCTGTTTTATTCTCTCTTTGGCTCTCTCTGTCTCTCTTTCGCGCTCTCCGTCTTATCTTCTCTCTCTTTCTGTCTTTCGCGCTCTCTGTCTCTCTTCTCTCTCTTTCTGTCTT
>JAQGBT010006739.1:0-11977 GCA_034698585.1 Disparrhopalites patrizii | reverse complement strand
TTCTCTCTCTCTCTCTTTCTCTCTCTCTCTCTTTCTCTCTCTCTCTCTTTCTCTCTCTCAATCATCCTTGCTCTCCCATTTTATGCCCTTTCGTCTCTCTTTTTCCGATCACTTTGTCTCTCTCTCTCTTCTCTCGTTCATTTCTTCTCCTTTCGTCGCACTGTCTCCTTTTTAATTTCTCTCGTAAGCTGTCTCTCTCTATCTCTGTCACTGCTCCTTCCATGTTCTCTCTCCCCTGGGCTAAGCTCAAAGACTTATCTCTGTCTCCTCTCCTGCATTAAAAAACAAGCTTGTGCTAAAATCCACACATTGCCAAAGACACAAAAGAAGAAGAAATCATCCTCTCTCTCTCTCTCTCTCTCTCTGTCTTTCTATGTCTTTCGACAGTAAATGTTTTGCTATTCCAAAGTGAGGGAATTAACCCAAGGGAAAATATCACATGTGTGTATTCCATTTAAAAAAATATTAGCACTGCACAAAAAAAAGTTTTTATCTATCTCTCCTATATCCTTTACAGTCTAAGATATTTTCACTGGCAAAATGTCTCTTGTACAGAGGCTGTGGGGGACATTAAATTTGTTTGGATTTCCCCTCCTAGCTGGCGCATGGGGCGCTTTGGCTGTGAAAGGGGTGAGACTCTGTAATAATCATTATTTGTATTATGTCTCTGCTATATTCTGTACTTATGCCAGTTGACAGTATTATTTTTCTGTTTTTGGTTCTCTCTCTCTCTCTCTCTGTCCTTCCCTTTACTTCTTCATAAATATAAATGAGAATGATTTTAATAGTCAATTTACATTGAATTTATTCCAGTCATTAAATTCTTTTATGTTTATACACGCTTTATGGCAGGAACTTTACGTCATTTTCTCTTTCTGCTTTTTTATTTTTTTTTGCCTCCGTATTCATTCCCTTGACAGTTGTCAGACTGCTACTGTGCATGGTGCAAGTCTCTCTATCTGCCTCTTACTTTTATTCTCTCTCTCCGTCTCCCTTTTTTCTCTCTCGATCTCCCTTTCAGCTCTCTCGTTGATTCCCTTTTCTCTCTCTTTGACTCCCTTTTCTCGCCCTGAAAATGTACTAAGAAATGTGAAGTGCGCGTGTAAAATGAGTCGTTGAAAGTGAATTTTTTTTATGAAGGATTAAAAATAAAAGTAAAATTGATACTTAACCCCCGTGTTTACCATCAGGATTCTTTTATTTGTTGCCGCAGTAAAATGGTGTTGCCATAAGGTAAATATTTGCATTTGTGATATTAAAAAAATATAGTTCTTTTTTTTCACATTGAATTTTCTCGCTCTTAATGTGTTCTTCCTTGGAAGGAAATGGTGGCTTTTGTATTGAAGCTCCTTAGTGGATGATGGGACGGTGTTTATGTTGAGGGAAGAAGGAGTTGCTACTGGAAATCACATGACGTGACCCCACATTAAATCCCCTTATCGACTACTTGTTCTTCACAGTCCGTAAATCGTGGTGATTACCATCTTTCATCGTCTTAGGAGAAAGAATCTTCTCCACAGGCAGGACTTTTTTCATATTGGTGGACTCCTGAGCACAGGTCTTTGTGGTGGGCATTACATACAATATTGTGTCTTTACTCCATGTCCTCCCATAAACCTTCTATGAAATTCTTCCTCGTAACCATCCTTATGTATTCTCTCGTGGATTCCGTGTACAGTTACTCCATATCAAGTGATGGAATAATCCCGCACAATTATGCATGCACATAATCCTGAGCAACTTCACAAAATGGGAGCTGGATGAAAGGAATGGAAGGGATGCAAAGTGGAAAGAGTTGACTGGGTGCACCTTGTTTTCTAACGACTAAATTCTTCTCTGTTAGCTGACGAGGCTTGTTATTTTCTTTTTGTCGGTATATTTTTATACGAAATTCTCCTTGCAATAGAAGCACAATTATATGTGCTTCTTCAATGATGGATTGGACAATTTATAAAAGAGAGAATTTTAGAGAAAATTTTGAGAAAGAGAGGCAAAAAACTCTCGTGGAGAGCTGAGAAAGAGATTGGATAACCTGCTACTGCAAAAGAGCGAGGGAGAAAAAGGGTTGTAAACGAGAAGGAGAAAAGGGGAAAAATCTGAGAGAGATATCGTAGAAAGGAAGAAAAATGCGAGGTAGAGAAGAAGAAAAAATGAAGGCAAACAAATAAAAAGATTTGAGAGAGAAATGGAGAAAGAGATAGATCTGAGAAGAAAAAGAAGAAGTGAAAACACTGGGGAATGGAAACTCCAGGGAAAGAAAGAGACAAATGATTGAAACAGAGAACGCAGAAAAATGAGAGAGAGAGCAAAAAGTAAGAAAGAGAAAAGAAGAACTGAGACAGAGATTTGAAATATTGAGAAAGAATCAGGAAGAGCTGGAAAAAAGACAGAGAAAATGAGAAATAGATGAATAAGCTCGTTGCGTACGAATGATAAGCCTTTTTGAATAGAAAAACATGCCGTACAAAATTATTAGTAACTGATATCATCCATGAGAAAGCCATGCATCATTTGCCTCCGTCATACAATGATGTTCTTACAGTGATAATATAAATAACATTAAAAGCAAAGCATTTCGTCGCACCAATCCTTACTCTCCCTGTCTCTCTCTCACAGAGCAGAGTAAATATCTGGAGCAGTAATAAAAAAAAGTGCAATCTCACGATTATTTATTGACACACGGGTCGGCAGAAAAATGCTCTTTCTCAGTCAGTCACTGGAATAGTCCAAGGAATTGGGTTATCAGCCAGCAGATATCCCATATCCATATACAGGCACAAATGTATATAGGTATACTTAATTTGATCCATTCATAATACATACATATTACATATGTATATTCTATACACATGTGTCTTCCCCAGGAATGAAAGGGACATGACAGCGAGTGACCTGAAGTGGTTCAACAATTTAATTCTCTGATTTACTTCAGCACTTGTTCAAATATGAATGTGACCCATGCTTTCAATTATGAACGTCCAAACCTCTGAGACATTGCATTATGTATATGTGGACGTGAGTCCACTATTTATTTATGGGTAACATTTCAACCCAGATAAAAAAGAGTTTGAGCCCAGAAAAAGGATTGCATGACTCCTTTATACAATATTTTTTTAATGCACGGAAAAAAAATGCATGCAATATTCCTGCACGTTTATGCCCAGGCCAATAGACGTGTTCTGGAGCATGTGAAGACTGTACCAATATGCATATAATATATTCTTATTCAGTGGCTGAAATCCCCTAAAAAAGATGCTAAAAGATGCAAAAGTGTGCAGTGGAATTTATACCATGTAAAGCCAGTATAAACAATAGAAAAAAATTGCATTGTAAAGCACACAAAGCCGAATAGGAAATACATAGCTGAGAAGATTTTTTTTTGGAATTTTTCATGGAAAAATGTTGGGAAATTGCGTAAGCGGAAAACTTATATTAAATCTACACACAAGCTCTTTGTATCCCTTTACATAGAGAAAAATAGAGAGAGAGAGAAATTTCCCTGTATGAAAGTACAGAGCAAAGTGTGGATAGCAATTTTTGAAATGGTTTCCATGTTATTTACGTTGCACATGTATGTATATTTCAGTGAAGGCAAACTTTTTATCTGTTTTTGTTGTCTTTTCCACACACGTAAATATAAATGTGTGTACATTTTGAGTGTAGTGCACATGGGAAGCTTTTATTTTTTTTGCGAGAGGGAACTTAAACGGAGATACAGAGATAAAAGGCTCAGTACAGGTTCCTATATGACAGCATGCCTAATGAATGGCAAGGCATGGCCCCACATTGGTGTGCATATGCATATGTATGTATCTCCATATTCATTTATGCACTGGGCCATTAACAGGTTCTAATAATAATGAAATCCTGCCACAGTATCAAAGGGTGAACCTGCACGTTTTTAGCTCCGCCACCGCCCTTGCAATTTACGGTGGGCAGGATTAAGTGCATGGCACATGTTGGCTTTGATTGAAGAAATAATATGATTGTTCTCTCCCAAAACACTGCGAAAGTAAATCCTCCAATGAACATTAAATCTCCACCAGTTGACGTATGCCGTTGTTTTCACGGATTTGTTTCTTTTGTTGGTATTTTTGCATTTCCATTTTATCGCAATAACTTATCCCATTCCCTGCGTTTTCCGATTTTCTCGGGGTTTCTCTCTTATTTTAGTAAAAGTTTTCATGTTTCACCTTTCTCTTTGCACTTTCTCCTTGTATTTTCAGTATACTTCCCTTTCTCCATTTTTTCCAATTTTTTCTTCTTTCCACCCATTTCTTTCTTTATCCAGCTTTTCCCTGCCCTGCTTGAATTTCAGCCTCTTATTTTTGTGTCAGTTTCTCCTATATTTCCTGAGTTCTCTCTTTTTGCCAGGCTTCCCTCTGGTTCTATTTCTGTGCCTTTCTCCCCTCCAACTTTCCCTTTCTATCGGTCATCTCTCCCGGCAATGAGTTCATGTTCCGTGTGTCGTCATGTCTATTCCAATGTCCCATGTTTCCACACTCCAATTCTCTGCCTCTATTTCCTCTTCTCCAATCCAGATTCAAATCTCCATCTCTCTCTCTAGAGACGGGGATTACGGCCGTAGGTCTGTCTTTACCCATGCTTAGAATGTAATTTAGTGGATGTGGTAGCATTCCTGTACCTATGTAGATTTACTGGTAGATGAAAGTGCACAAATATAGCATTTTGCATTCATGTACACACGCACACGATGAGAGAAATAAATGAATGTGAAATTTAATGTAAACACATGACGAAGTGTTTCCATGCATTATACCGGAGCACTCTCTTTCTCCTTTTTTTTTTTACTCCTGCCACGCTCAAGGTGATTCTTTTTTTATGTGTACGGATATAGATATGCTCGATTTTGTAGTAATAACCTTATAGTAAGTACACAAATCCATTGATAAGGTCATCATATGGAGGATCATTCTCAATCACTCAACCTTTTGTGTATTTTCTGAGTGTACGCTAGTAATCGTATCCATCTAACTATGCATCTTATTACAGTGGATCGTATTGGGTTCTCCTGCCAATGAATGGGAATTTATTTACTCACGGAACCCGCTTGTCTCCCCTATTGAAGGCCTTTTTTGCCGTTCTTCGATATTTAAAATAGATGTTTACAAGGACATTTCACGGGAGCAAATCAGTTCTGTCCTTTTGTCTTTAATTATGTAGAAAAACAAAGGGAAAATCCCCTTCCAATTTGCATATATTACAAATTCCCTAAACACCCCCATTTTCCCTTCACTTAATTCCTTTTTTATCTGGATTTTTTCCTCCACATTTCAATAGTACGTGAGAATTCAAGGGAGAATGTCACGTAGACTCTCCTTGGGGAGATTTTCTTGCCACCAGTTTTTTTGTAATTAAATTACTTACTCTTGAATTCTTTTGTCTTGGGACATTTTGTGAAGAAGGATTATGGAGAATACACTGGAAGAGACGGGGGGAAAAGGAAAAAATGGAAGATTTACGACCCGTTAAAAAGCTGGTTGCACTCGTTGTTGTTTCAGTTGGGATTTGGAGATTTACAAAAAAAACTCCAGTACGACAGGGCAGACAGAGAATTGCTGAGGAAAAGATAAGAGATTCCAAAAAAATGGGAATAAGAAAATACTGGGAAGGCATTGCTCGCTTGATTTGTTATTGAGTCGTGGAGGGGCATTAGTGCCACTGACTTGTGGGGGGAAGAAGAAATGCGGACAGAAGGAGAGGATGATATCAGGAAATGGGATGTAAAAAACCGTCTAAGAAAAAAACACAGTGACAGCGAAATACCGGGTAGATGCACAGCCAATGTCGGAGCCAAAATGGTGAGCTTAAACAAGCTGAGCGGTGTGTAGAGCAGGACCAAAATATAGTTTGAAGGGAAGGAGCTGGAAATTGGGTGAATTAACAAGACCTGATCGAAAGAAGCAAAAGGAAAGCAAAAAACTAATAAAAAAGAGAGAAGGAAGTTTAGACTGAGAAATGAAGAGGGAGGAGACAGAAAAAATAAACACGGGGAAGGGGTAGAATACAAATATGAAAGGATATAGACAGCTACAAAAATGAAAGACTGGAAGGAGTCGACAAGGCAAAGAAAATGACGAATCAAAATCAACGGGTAGGAAAGCCAAAAATGAAAAACAGGCAGATAGAAAGTGAAGTAGAAGACAAGTGAAAAAATATGGGAGAAAAGACCCAGAAATGGGAAAGATATTAGGAGAAATAATAGTTAAAAATTTAAAATAAACGAAAGAGAAGAAACAATGAATAGGGACAAGGCGGTAAACAGACAAAAATAAAAAAGAAGCAGGCATGCAAGAGACAGAATAAAAAAACAGAGAAAAGATGCAAAACGCAAAAGACACGAAATGAATGACAATAATTCAGAAAAAAGGAAGGTGGGAAGGGGAAGAAAGAAAGAAAGAAAGAAAGTTAAATGCAAGGAAGAAAGTGAGAAAGCAGGAAGAAAGGAAAATAAAGAAAAGGAAGAAAGGAAAATAGAAAGAAGGAAAATATGTTAAAGGAAGAAAGCGAGAAAAAAGGAAGAAAGTCAAATAGAGAAAAGGAAGAAAGCGAGAAAAAAGGAAGAAAGTCAAATAGAGAAAAGGAAGAAAGCGAGAAAAAAGGAAGAAATACAAATAGAGAAAAGGAAGAAAAGATAGAGAGAAAGGAGGAAGCAAGAAAAGCGAGGAAGAAGAAGAAATGGAGGATAGATACAATAAAAGAAAGCGAGACGGAAATGCAGTGAAAATTAGAGAATAGGTGAAAGAAAGAGAAATCAACCAGAAAAGACATTTGGGGAAAGGATAGACGTTCTACGAAGAGAAAGCACAGAGAAAAAAAGAGAATGAAAGATTAAGAGACAGAGATAAAATAATAAAGCTGAAAGAGAGAAATGGGAGAGGAATAAAGAGGAAGGGGGCGACACAGTTAAATAAAGGAAATA
Source organism: Disparrhopalites patrizii (assembly GCA_034698585.1). Taxonomy (NCBI): domain Eukaryota; kingdom Metazoa; phylum Arthropoda; class Collembola; order Symphypleona; family Sminthuridae; genus Disparrhopalites; species Disparrhopalites patrizii. The sequence continues at coordinate 5,034 of JAQGBT010006739.1, read as the reverse complement.
GAAAAGTGTACGAAAAAACAGGTAGCAACCCAGAGAGTGAATCAGGAACATACATTGAAAGAAGCGATTTCACACGTAGATGTACATACGTACACATAAAAGCATCTAACATAGGTAGAAACTGAAGTCAAAGCAAAAGGGCTCGAATGCCGGCCGGTAAATAAAATAATCCCCGAAGCATGCAGAGACACTCTCATCTATTTATTTCCAAGTTCCCACATAACACGGTCCATTGGCGCTGAAGACAAAAAAAAAAGAGGAGAAAGGGAAAAAAGAGAAGAGAGAAAGAATGAAAGCGACGGGAAAGGGGAAAGACGTGCGTCGGGAATACTAAAATGGGGGTAAGGCACAAGCTAAATATTAAAGGATGACTCCCCACCCAGTGCTCCCAACCGAATTTATGAGTGCTTACATGTGCCCTACCAAAATTTATGGATGGTTCCTTGGAACAAAACTAGGTTTTTTTTATTCAAAATTCACAGAGACTCGCAGAGAGAGAGGGAGTGAGAGAGACATTAAAAGAGGGAAGAAAGAGACGAGGAGAAAAAAAAGCAAAGCACTGCTACTCCAACATTTTCTATTCTGTACACACACATTTTAAGAGCCGGAGGAAGGGAAAAAAGTGTATTCCATTTAGTGTGTACAAGCCTTGTAGTAGTAAATAGTATAAAGCACAGAATTTCCATGTGCTCCCACATTTTTTTTTTGCCAGTTGGAAAAGAGTATTAAAACTCTCCTTGTACTCGTAGACGATAAGCCTTGAGTAAAAAAAAAAAGTAGTCGTAGTTAGGCCTTTCACACACCACGACGAGAGTCCAAATCTTTTTTGGTCCTTCCTGAGGCTTCCCTCTCTCCCTCTCAGTCACACTCTGACACTCGTACCGTTTGGTTCCGATCTGGAGGAATTGAACCAAAAATAAATAAAAAAGACTGGAATTATTGTAGTTTTAGTTAAGGGAATTAATCTCACCGTATCGTACATGTCCGTGCGCCTGTGTTACACAAATTGGATTGTTTTTAGTTTACGCCGGAACATTTCTCGCCAGTGATTGTGGGAAGCAAATATTTTTTTATTCCTCTCGGATTCCTCCTGGAGGACTTGGGAATAGTGTAGGTACATAATATATGCACATGTATAGATGTGTATAAATAAAGACTGAGGAATTCTTGGATATGAACTTGAGAAATTAGTAGTTGCATAATATTTGCCGGGCATTTCCAAGCGTCCAACCGTATTTAATGTGGCTGTTATGAGGGTTTATGGCTGGACAAATATGTTGGAATGAAAGAGACACGGCGTGGGAGAGTAAAAAGAAAGGGCCGAATTCTCTTCTCGTGATAATCAGTGACATTTTTGTGTGATTGTGCCATCACCACAAACATAAGGAGCTTGGCTGGCGGGGCCAAAATGGGAGAGGGCTATAATATCTTGCGCTCTTCTTAATACACAAGTGTTGAAGGAGATTTGATCCATTTGGCTGCTGCTTGCAGTGGATTTTTTATTATCTTGAGAAGGAATATGTGGAACTCTTGATATTGTGTGGAGGAGATAATTTTGTAGTGGAGAAGATACGAAGATAAGAGATAAGGATTTTTGTATGGGAATTTAATCCTAAAAGGTAAGCATTTAATAAAAAAATATACTTTTCAAGCATTTATTTAATGGATAGCGGTGTGAACAGGAAGAGAATTTTTTTTTAGAATTTGTTAGTGCACATTTTTAATTTAGCAAAAATGCTTACATTGGCTCATTTGTATGGGTTTACACATTTTCTAAATTAAAACATTTACTTTTTTAGAAAAAATTAGCTTGTAACTGATTTTTTAAATTAAAACGTTTACTGTTTTTTTAGAAAAAATTAGTTTGTAACTAATTTTTTTAATTAGAGCATATGCGTTTTAGGAAGTTGCAGTACATTTATTTCTGAGCCATTAAACAAACTTTGACATCGTTCTTCTTTAAGCAAATATACTATATGTATTTGTATTTTTTTAAACTGTACTTCCGGGTTTGAAGCACCCCGTACATTTACCATTAACGTAAATAATTCCCGTTTAATGTAAAAACAATTGTAATAAAAATAGTGTTAAGTATGCATGGTACAAGAATTGATCATTAATGTTTCAGTTTCAGGAGAAATAATTTTAAAAATAATTTTACTTACAAGATGCATTGAAAATGGCTAATAGTAATAATTATATTTCTGTAAATAAGTAAATTCCCTCACAAATTCCTGTGAAGTCGGAATTTCCTTATGATTAATCCTGCAAAAATGTGCAAATGGCATCTATAAGGCCCAGTGCACGAGCGTGCACTTTCCGTGCCAAGAAAATACACCCAAGCCATTTTTCATGTAAAAAAGCTCATCAAGAAGGGAAAAAATGGAACAGTCACCAATGTTTTCTTTCAGAGAAATTACTTTTCCAACAAACTTTTTTTTAGCTACCACTTCCCAATTACTCTTTCCAAGTATTATTTACACCCTAAAACTGATTCTTCAATTGTATCCCACTGCATTGTACGGTCTGTAATTCAAAAACATTTTCCAGAAAACTTTTATTTCATTCTCCAGACTTCCATCCAGAAATAATTCACAAATTGCCTTCTTTTCGTCAGTATAATTTTTTTCTTGGCTATAAATTTTTTCTTACACCCGAACTTCTGTGGGAAATATCTGAGTGTTTCTCCAGCCCGGGTATTTCCAGGGAGTAATAATCCTGTAATTTTTATTATGGAGAGGGTGAGAGCCGGGCACAATTCCTGGGGAGAATTCCGGGTGGAAATGGGACCTGCTAAATGCTTCACGACCTCGCTATTTCTTTTTCCATTAAGAAATTATTATCATCTTGGGTTAGCCCATAAGAAAGAGATTCTGGGTGTTTTTGTGATTCTTGTGAGAGAGTATAAAGGAGAAGGAAAAAGGAAAGAGACAGGTCCGACAAAAAAAAATTACCTTCCAAGGGATTTTCTGTTTTTATTATGGATGTGAATTTGTATCCGTCTTCTGTCATATATTTCTCTCCGTCTTTCTTTCCCTTTCTCGCTTTCATGTAAATATGTACGTTCAACTTCGAGGGTGACTCTTTTATGACCTCTTTTAAAGGACACAAAAATATGATCGCAATAAAAACATACACGTATACATATGTCAAATACTAAAATTTCCGTGGTTGGAAAATTGTATTTTTTACAGTCACATGGAACTTTTAAGCTGTTAAGCTGTCCTCCAAGGTTAACAAATGACGAGCCTTTTCTGTAAAAACAAAAATTGTGTTTGATGAGTTTCCGGCTTCCAAGGAACTTTTCTGTCATCTTTTTTTTTATCAGTGGACAAAACTTCCTAGTGAATTTGTTTTATGGCGAAACCCGAACAACTCCCGTCAAATGACCAAGTCTCACCTTTATTTGACACACAAATTTGTCATGGAAGAAAGGAAATAAAGGAATGTGTCAAAATTGTTAAACATTATATGGGTCTCAAAGTTTTTTTTCTTTCTATCGAAATTATAAGTTTCTTTGGGTACTTTTGCACATGTTGTGTTTCGGGTTTTAAAAAGTAAAATATAAAAAAAGGATATTTCCTTTTAAATTGAGGTCGCGGCTAGTTAAAGAAACTTTTTTCACTACACAAAAGAAACCGGTGCAGTGGTGTCATGAAAATTGTCGTAAAAAAATTCTGCGGGGAAAATTATTTTGGCAACATTTGAAAGGGTTGAAGAAGAGAAAGAAACAAAAAGGATTTTTTTGGGGCACCAAAATATAAAAGGTTACGCCCACCAAAAGGAGGAATGGAAGGCGGAAATGGAAAACAATGCCCGGAATTCCCTCGGCTCCACCGCCTTTTAACCCTTTGTTACATCTATGGCATATTTAATTTATAAAAAATGGCTCTGGAATAAAAGCGCTAGAATATAACTGAAGACGATAAAAAAGAAAACAAAGGTAAAATTTGAATTTAAAAATGTCAGCAAAGAGTTAAGAATAATTTTAAAAGTCTACAATTACTACAACTATAACTACATTTCAAAAGTACAGAAGGGCTCAAATATTTGTAAAAGACAAACACCGGGTTCAAAATAATTTTAAAATACAAAACGGACTAAAAACGAACGTCAAACATAAAAATGGACTAAACTTGCGTAACCACGGAAGACATTTTTGTCCAAGACATCCCCAAATTATTCCGAGAATGCTAGAATCGTGGGAATTTCCTCATAATCCGCTTTTCCTTTTCACACCTCCAAAATTTATGTTCCACTTCCTTCCAGTTCATCCTGATCCCTTTTTTCTGCTCTTTTCATCCTGTATACAAAGGCGTTGCTCTTTTCTTATATTCCTGGAGAAAGAGAGAGAAAGGAAATCTTGGTTAACAGATGGAAAGGATGTGAATTTTTCGGGGGCTATTACATACGGCAGTGTGCTCACATGGAAGTGCATGGCTATAGCAGAAAAATTCTGCATCTGGACGGAAGTTCTGGTGGACAAGTTCCGTCTGGTGCATTTGCATTCGTGTACCGAATATGTAAAGGAAATATAAAATCCTGTAAGTGGGTGTTTCCATATCTATATCTATATAAGCATATAGCTATATGTATATAAGTACATGATGCATCCATATGTAAAGTGCACAGTGTGTGTGAATACATATTTCCTTTTCGGAGATCTCTCAGTGTACAGATGTATATTTACATTAGGTGGGTGGAGAGAGATGATGGAGAAAAAGAAACCTTTAGAGTGTGTTAAATACCCTCTCCATGTTGAAACGTCTCTCTCTCTCTCTCTCTCTTTCTCTCTGCCTTTCCTCTTCTTCTCCTCAACAATTCTTTGCCGTATGGAATGAAAAGTGTGTGTGTTCGGGGATTATTAGTGTCCTTCAGCATGAATGGCTCTACATCTCTACATATTCCTCTAAGCCTCTGCAGCCTAAAAATGTCTCTCTCCCTCTTATATTTGTCTCTTCAATTTCCATACTTTAATCCCGCTCTCTCTCGGTCTCTCTCTCTCTCTCTCTGTCTCTCTCTGTCTCTCTCTGT